>OW964826.1:15290000-15605000 GCA_943142095.1 Ophonus ardosiacus
ATACAAAATAAGGAAAAAATAATAATTTTGAAGGCAAAACAAATATAAAACATAATAACCCTTACATCGTTGAAAAGAAAAAAAATATTGATTTTTTTGAGACTAAAATCAGATATGGGTTCCATTTTAAAAAAATATAAGTTTGTGTTATATCTCAAAAATTTACAGATATAAAAATTTATTTCGTACGCCACTGATTAGTTAATAAAAATATCTATCTTTATATTTGAAATTTTTTCTCAATTATTGATAGTTTAGAAGTTATTTGAAAAAGAAAAAATCAACAATATTCAGTTTTTCGTCATTATCTAGTGCCCTATGAGAATATTTGAAACAATAAAAGCACATCTGAGATGGCCTCCCAAAGGCGCACAAAATGTTCCATTTAACCGACATCGTATCTCTTATAGTTCTCGAGATCCCAATGGTGGCACCTCTAAATGGGACACACTGTATAGTATTTGGTCTTTGTCCGATTTAAAAATTATTTGTTATAACAGAGAAATTATTTTTTTAAAGTTGTATCTGTTACTTGAATTCCTTTCTGATGACGCAGAATTCACGGAATGACATTAATCAACTACATCTTATCATGTTTGCTTGAAATCGTGTCGAAATGGATCCTTAGACTTATTAAAACAACCAAGTACAAAACAATTACATATTGCAGACCTTATAAAACACTGGCGAGAAGAGCACAGTTCTATTTCTTCAAAGTAAATAAACTAACCTCTCTTTTACAGCGAAGTTACTGAACACCTGTCTCCCAAACGTCAAAACTAATCATACTTCTCTCTTCTGTCTCTTTCTAATGTCCGTGATTGTGACGTCACAGCTTTCAAGGGCATTGTATAGAGGGCAAAAATAACAGTTTTTAGAAATTAATTAAATATATTAAGAAATTTATTTGAATGGATTTCTAGTATTTTCTATCATTATTTAAATGTGAACTAATGAATTTTATTAATACAAACACTAAATCCGTTTATGGTAAATACCCCCATTTTGTTGGTATGTGTTTGTTGATCGGTTGCTATGCTAGCAACATCAAGCATAGTAAAAATATTATTCATACCTCGCTGTGAGTTTCATCACAGCCTCGAGCTGAATTTGACCTCGAGGCTTTGCCTGTTATTAATCCTAACAAGCCCTCTGCTCTAATGAAACATCTCCCACCTCGGAAGTAATATACTATTTACTGCTTAGGTAGTAAAAGTGATATTCTACATACTATCATACTGTCAAAAAAAATCACACTTTAATGTCAATCGGCAAAAAAAAATCGTAAAATATTTCCGTTCTTTCAAAATCCTTACACGCAACAGATAAAAATCTTGTAAAGAATTAAGTCGTTGGTGTTTCCTGAACACAAATTTGCTTTTGGTATAGAGGATCCAAGGAATCTATGTTTCTTCTGGTAAATGTTACTGTTATAAGATAACTTTATGAGCAAAGAAATCTGATGTGGCCTAGACATTACCTTTCGTCAATTCCAAGTGTAGATATTGTATAAATTCCATACAGAAATATTCTTATAAAAGTTTATAAATATTCACAAAGTATTTCACGATCATACTATTACGTAAATTGTGCTTGACAAAGACATTTGTCAGTAATATCATGGGGTCTCGTATTCTGAGGGTTCAGTCGCGAATCTGAAGATCTGAGTTCGATCCCCACCGACACCAAAATTATTTCGAATCTTAATGCAGTTTTACGTAAAGTTTTATTACTGAAAATGTGAACATTGTTCGCTAAATAAGTATAAAATTTTTATTTTTACTTTATTTTAGGGTTAGGGGTAATTTCTAGTTCAATTATAAATTATAGTATTAATTACATGTGGCTTAGTTTTTACTGAAATCAGATTGGCTGTGACAAACTGGCTAAATTTTTTTGAATATTTCTTGTCGATATTTACAGAAAATTACTGAATATATTAAGTGTAGGCAATTGTGTAATACGTGGTGTGCAACAGGTGTCGTTCGTAGAAGGCGCGCACTAAACCAACCAATGAGATTACAGCAAAAAGGTTGCATTCACTTGTTTAGTCTCAACTTAATCATTTCTATTTTATTTACGTCTAAACATGACCTATTTTATTCTGCACAATTACATCTACCGTATAAATTCAATTTTATATTAGTTTGTTTTGTTTTAGTTATATTATTATAGTATTTAATTTTAAAATCTCCCAACTGTAGTATTCTTTGTTGTCTGAACTCTCCCAACCATCTTGTTAGATGTCGCTAGTTCTGTCAAACTTATTTTCAAATATGAAAGTGACAGTTGCTGACTTTGTGCACATTTTCAGTGAAAAATAAGTATGTGGTCTCAAATAGAGTGTGGATATGATAGTGCCAATGAAACTATTGTCTTCGGGTCGAGACAAATCGCTGAAGGAGACGCTTTATATGAAACTTCCACCGTAGCTGTCGTCAGCAACGAAGGACAGGTTAGGGCATCTTTATTTACATTATTTTGAATGAAAATATGTTGTTTGGGCACACAGACCGACAAAAATCCAGCTGTACACTGCATAAATCGAAATGGGAAGATATTTTTAGCAATAGACAACACTTTTAGAGTGTTGTCTGGAAATTGTACCAGTCTGGATTTGTATGCTACATTCGAGTGTAGTATCAATTCTTTTAATATATCTTCTGATGAGCAGATACTTATTTTGTGCTTGAATGACGGTAACGTACATTGTTTACATATACCGTCTAGTGGAAAACTTATATGTTCAGCGTAAGTTTTTTTAAAAACTTGTTAAAAATAATAATAAAATAATGTGTATTGTTTAGATTAATCAAAGAAAATATATCAGATTCAGTACCATTTTCAATATTTGCAAATAATAATGACGATGAGTCTTGTTCATTTATAATATGTACTCGCAAAAATATATATATGTTGCAAATAAAAAATACACCTGATATTTATTATCAAATTAATAATGAAATTGAGAACTTAGATGTTAATTTTATATTTGCTAATATGGATTTAAATATAAATCCGATTTTAACTTGTTTTAATTTTGAAAACAATTTGTATTATGCATCGAACTTAAAACATTTTGCTGATTGCGAAAGGTAAGTAAAAGTATGCACGAATACAGAGATGAATACACCTCTGTTTTCTCCAGTTGATCCTCACGTCATCAATTTCTGCTGCAAGAATTACTGAACTTCTATCTAGCATCTTTGTCATACACATAGCACATATGAGACTTTTATATCAATATTCATGTCATTCTCTCATTCATGTAGTGATTAAAGTGATTTTGGCTACCGACATTGGTGCATTTTGCTATTGCAAAGATGGCGTTTCTAAGATTAACGAAAATTATTGCAACATACCTATTACCTATTGTTAGACAATAAAGAGAGGTATATTTCATCTATTAAACTTATATCGTATTTATTCATTGTACACAAAAAGTATTTTAAATTAAAGTTTATGTAATATTTTTCATAGTAATAAAAAAATATAATTTGTTCTTATTTTTTTAAATAATTATATATGTAAAAATGTTGGTGCGAGTGCGAAAAATAGTCATGAAAAACAACCCCCCCGCCCCAGTCCTGTGACGTCAAAGTACAAACAGCACGTCATTCAACTGTTTGTCCATCTCCTACGTTATTTATATAAATAAAAGTAGGCGATAGTTTGTCACTTGTTAAGTTGTATGAACTTTGACGTCACTTTGGCGGGTACCACATGCCTTGTTTTGAAAATGATGTTTCAAAAATGCCAAATTTTAATATTTAATTTCACAATTATGTTTAAAGAGCGATTTTTTTCAAAATATTAATTTCAATACGAACTATATTCTGCTTTAAAATATTTCAGATCAAGTGACTTTTTAAAATATTACACAAATTTCGATAATTAATTGTAAAATATCTAATGGGTAGTTCATGATATTTTCAGATGATATAAGGCTATTTAAAGAACAATATTTTTTTAAATTTAATGCATAGAAGGTATATAAAAAATTCTTGCAACACCCTTATTGCTTTATTTTTGATAAATAACAAAATTATATTGTAATACTGTCAGTTGTAAGTTTTGATGTGTATGAATCGAAGTTTGAATACTTCGGAAATAACACGATTTCACCCGACAACATGACGTAATCGATTCCCCCCCGCCTACTGGTGATTCGAACCATATACTTACGATTAATTGATGACGTGCGTATCAACTGGTAGAAATGAACTCCAGTTTTTAATATAAAATAAAACATATTTAGGATCATACTTGCGTTGGATGATGAAGGATCAATTATTGGGATATGCAAATTAACAAAACTTATGTACAAACTGTACAGCAAAGATTCTTTCAAAGATATGATGGTTCTGAAAAACATAAATTCTGATGAACACCGTTTATTGGTCAGTTCTTCTACTGACAACGGTTCCTATATTCAGTTATTATCTTTTCCTAATTTTGATACTGTTTACAACCTAAAAGTATCATCCAACACTTATTTAGTGTCAATCGATAACGAACAAGATGACGTAATGTTCATTGAAGGAGTCTGCAGTAAAGGGTCGCAATTCGTGAACGAATTACGAATCAAAGTCATCTCCGAAAGCAATCCCGATGTCAAACTAAAGCGACTTCTAAGGAGAAAACTCTTTGATGAAGCTAAAAAGTTTGCTATAACCTTCAGACTTGATATGCAACAGATTTACGTAGCTGAGGCAGAGGAGTATATCATCAAAAATAATTTTAATATTACAGATGTAGATGAGTTTTGTAAGATATTAGATAATGTTAAAGATGTGGTGTTTATTGTGGAGCAGTGTTTGACACATACTACGTCGGATACGCTGGAAAATATTGAAAGAATGTTGAAGTATGCATTTAATAGGCTGCAGAATATGTTGCAAAATGTAAGATTTTACACCGGCAAGTAGATCGTTGTCTAGTTCAGCCATTTTCAAATAAATAAATAATGAAAGATTTTTATAAACGAGCGTGAAGCTGTCAAAATTTAAAAAAATTTTTTTCACTTTTCAAAAAGAGCGAAACTCGTGTCTACAGCTACTATGAGCGGTTTCCCTGTGAAAAAATTAAATAAATAATTATTGTAATATCTTATACTTTTTTCGAGACTTTTTTAGAAGAAGAAATGGGCCCATAAACCATTTTTTATGGGACTATACACAAATACACAACCCGATAGTTCATGAAGTTGTTTTTTGTTAATGTTTTAATAGCAGAAATCTATTTGTTAGAGTCAAAAAATATATACACGAATTTTTTTTCCTTGCCAGATTTTCCAAAAACGCATGTCCATTTAATTTGGTTCTATACATAGCGGACATTTGAGAAAAGATACTGTGTTCAAATAAATATCTTATATTTATTGTTATAATTAATATTTATACAAAAGTGTTATGTATAATGAAACAGAATACATATTAACATTTTACATATTCGGAAAAAGGAAGTTCGGTCTTGGAAATAAATAAATTTATTTAATTTTTCTTGAAATCATCATGTAATCTACTACTTCCCTGCGCAAAATCGACAGGGAAATTGAATTTCCCTGCCCAGGTAGGACAGTAAAATGCAACGTTGCCATATTTCTTTTCACAAACACATTTTGTTTTTAATATAAAATACAATTATAAACAAAATAAATGAAGTCCAGTATACATTTGTTTTAAATTCTTGTACAATTTTAAATAGTGTTCCTTAAGTTTTTAATTGAATTGAATTTCCCTGCCTAGGTAGGACAGTAAAATGCAACGTTGCCATATTTCTTTTCACAAACACATTTTTTTTAAATATAAAATACAATTATAAACAAAATAAATGAAGTCCAGTATACATTTGTTTTAAATTCTTGTACAATTTTAAATAGTGTTCCTTAAGTTTTTAATTGAATTGAATTTCTCTGCCTAGGTAGGACAGTAAAATGCAACGTTGCCATTTTCTTTTCACAAACACATTTTGTTTTTAATATAAAATACAATTATAAACAAAATAAATGAAGTCCAGTATACATTTGTTTTAAATTCTTGTACAATTTTAAATAGTGTTCCTTAAGTTTTTAATTGAATTGAATTTCCCTGCCTAGGTAGGACAGTAAAATGCAACGTTGCCATATTTCTTTTCACAAACACATTTTGTTTTTAATATAAAATACAATTATAAACAAAATAAATGAAGTGTGGAGAAGAAAATAAAGTAATCGCAAACTGCAGTCAGTACGTTTCTATTTGATTTGAAACCTACGTTTCGACCATTACAATGGTCTCCTTCAGGTAATGGTAACGTTGCATTTTACTGTCCTACCTAGGCAGGGAAATTCAATTCAATTAAAAACTTAAGGAACACTATTTAAAATTGTACAAGAATTTAAAACAAATGTATACTGGACTTCATTTATTTTGTTTATAATTGTATTTTATATTAAAAACAAAATGTGTTTGTGAAAAGAAAATGGCAACGTTGCATTTTACTGTCCTACCTAGGCAGAGAAATTCAATTCAATTAAAAACTTAAGGAACACTATTTAAAATTGTACAAGAATTTAAAACAAATGTATACTGGACTTCATTTATTTTGTTTATAATTGTATTTTATATTAAAAACAAAATGTGTTTGTGAAAAGAAATATGGCAACGTTGCATTTTACTGTCCTACCTGGGCAGGGAAATTCAATTTCCCTGTCGATTTTGCGCAGGGAAGTAGTAGATTACATGATGATTTCAAGAAAAATTAAATAAATTTATTTATTTCCAAGACCGAACTTCCTTTTTCCGAATATGTAAAATGTTAATATGTATTCTGTTTCATTATACATAACACTTTTGTATAAATATTAATTATAACAATAAATATAAGATATTTATTTGAACACAGTATCTTTTCTCAAATGTCCGCTATGTATAGAACCAAATTAAATGGACATGCGTTTTTGGAAAATCTGGCAAGGAAAAAAAATTCGTGTATATATTTTTTGACTCTAACAAATAGATTTCTGCTATTAAAACATTAACAAAAAACAACTTCATGAACTATCGGGTTGTGTATTTGTGTATAGTCCCATAAAAATGGTTTATGGGCCCATTTAAAATTATACACATTTTAATCCAAATATGTGAATTTCATTGCTAGTTATTTTTTTCACACGGAAACCGCTCATAGCAACTGTAGACACGTGTTTCGTTCTTATTGACTGCAGTTTATTTTCTTCTCCACACATCAATCGATCATTGTTACTCCAACAAAATAAATTAAGTCCAGTATACATTTGTTTTAAATTCTTGTACAATTTTAAATAGTGTTCCTTAAGTTTTTAATGCCATTTACTTGTTAAATGAAAATAGGTTATATGTACCATTCAGTAATTTTTAATTTTTAAACGAAAAAAAATAATGCTTACCTCGTCAATGAAGTTCCTTTTCATGACACATTATGCTTATTTGCCGATGCTTAGGCAAGGCAAACAATCTCCAAATTCGTCATGAAAAGACGAACTTCTCTGCCTTGATATGTAAATAACTATTAAATTAAAATATCTTTGTATTGGACGTTTCGGAGCTTATATTTTGCTCCATCTTCAGCTGCAATAATTTCATAATATTTATATTAAACAATAATGATAAATTCAATATTGTTACTCACCAAAATATAAGTGGATTACAACAGTCAGTAAGATAAAATAATATTTATACATAGCAAAAATTGTTTTTTTTTGCGATGAGTCAGATCACATCCATACTGATACACATCATACTGCAGAGACTGAATGGAAATAAATAAAACTCAAATACGAATAATGCAAGAAAAAACAAGGTACCAACATTTTTATAGGGAAAAATGGGTTTTTTAAATTTTTAGTAAGTTGTTTTTAAAGTGAGTTTGAAAGTTTAAAATTGATTATGATTTCACATTAATTTGAAAAGATTCTTTAATTATTCCATTATTATATTAATTGTCAGAATCCAAAATTTCTGTGTTTTTGAATTTAAATTTATGGTCAGTTTCATGTTAATATAATCGAGATTTTAATGGTTGTATATTTTCACCTATGTAACTCTTGTTGCATACACGACAGTCAATCTTATACCGTTTTCCACTTGCTAAAAACCAGTGCGCACTCAGGGCATTGTGTGACGTCATGCACTGAGGTAGGGTTGACCTTTTTCGTTTTCAGTGTGCACTAAACGGAAATCACAAGCAAAATTTAGTGGTTACCAGTTTGTCAGTTGACTAACTTAAAAATGAAATTCAAAAGAATAATTTATTTTTCATTGTTAATAATGATGCAATTCAGTTGGAGGGGTTGGATGACGAATTATATTTTCAATTGAGGAGCAGAAATTTAATAGTAGCTTATGCCCCAAGTTGCAAATATTATTCATTCATCATTGAATAAATTTGAAAAACTGCGTTTTGATAGTATGAAGAGAAAACTTTTTGTTATAAAAAAAGATAAACTATTTTATAAAAAATCAGTAATATTAAAATTAAATTGTTTTATTACACTCTTAAAAAATCAAACTAGCTTACATAAATATTAAATGACTATAAAGAAATGGTTGCAGGTAGTAAAATTCTTCGGATTTGCAGTCAACTAATAAAGTTTATTCACGCCAACGTTTCAATTATACAATACTCTAATACTCTTCATCAGGGCTAGAATGGTCCAGTTGCAAATCCGAAGAATTTTACTACCATCTCCATCCCAAACATAATCGGAAATTGGTGTTTAACTATAAAGAATGCTTAATAATTGCATTTCAGTTAGTTTTATTTTAATAAAGATACGAATTGTCTGTTTCTGTAATTAATTTCCATTTACTCAAACATTTGTCATTATACTCGTATTTTCGTATAAATATTCGCTGGGCATAGCTTATTCTTCCTTTTGAAATTCACATTTCGTTCACTTTTATAGGGCCTATAACTCCTAAAAACTTAAGTTTTGATTATAAGCCATTATTTCAATATAACAGCATAGATTTAAAGCATATGCGTTATTTCATGTCATTTTTTTATTAATTTGATTAACTGTTTATCTGAATAGTTATTTACGTCACTAATATAATTCATTCAGGTTCTTCAGTTTTCTTATAATTCACAAGAAATTCTTGTATTTCAAAATCACTATCACTTGATGACGATTTTATTTCATGGCAGACGGAAATATTGTTAAATTTTTGTAATTTTGCGCCGCCATATTTGCACTGGAACTGTTGCACTTGCTCCTGTAGTCAGTGGGGCCCAGTGCGCACCCAACTTGACCTAAGTGCAATTTGAACGGCAAGTGGAAAACGAAACTCAAAGTACAAGTGGAAAACGCTGCCCGAATTCAGTGCAGCACCAGTGCGCACTGAGTGCACAAGTGAAAAACGCTATTATAAATTACATTTATTAAATCATTCTTCAGTACTTTATCTTTGAGTTTGGAAAAAAGGTCTTTAGTAGTCGATGTGGAAAAATTAACATTTTTAATATTACTACTCTTGTTCAATTTATTTATGACAATAAGTGTTATTATCGTAAGGTATTTTGGTATATCAATTCTGTGGGATTCTTATTATCATTATTATTAATTTCTCTGTTATTATTATATGATTGTAATTTTTAAAGTCTTTTTTTCATGTATTTATTAATAAAAGTAGGGGGATAACAATTATGAGTTAATGTTAAAAAAAATATAATTAAATTTTTTTGGTGATAGCGGTGATTAGAAAATTAGAAAGTAAAATCGTTCTATCGACTTGAGAATTACGAGTAATAACACTAATTTTATATTTGAAATTCTTAAAAGAATTGAAATTTTTTTGTAGGTACCAATAGATGCTGATATTACTATTGTTTCTTATTAAAGTTACGTCAAGGAAACTTAATTTATGATCTGTTTCTTCTTCTAAGAAATTGTGGAAGTTGTGAAATACCTGTATTTTATTGATATTTCAACGATTTGAAAATGGCTGAAATAGTAGATACTATTCGAATTGTGAAGTAAAAAGCTGATTTTGAATTTTTTACTTTTTCAAATTTTAGAACCCTGATGATGAAGTATTTCTGACATTCAAAAGAAAAATCTTAAATTTATTTTATAAATTAGATACTTTTCAATTGCTATATAGCAATGAAGAATATTCCAGTTCAGAAGCTTTGGTAGATAATTGGGTACAATTTTCTTTCGTGGATTTTTTCGAAAGAATGTACAGCTATTTGAAAGAAGTAAAATATTTTTATAATTATACGAAAAGTATATTAATTCAAATATATTTTAGGGAAAAATAGATAAATGTACTTTGCTGTTTAATAGATTACAGCAAGAAAATATTATCAATGAAGAAAATATGACAAATATTTTAAAACAAATCCCTACTCATACATCTTTAACAAATTATTTACCATTTTTTCGACATATATTATTATTTTCACTTCAGCAACAAGCAAATTATCTTCCATTAATAATCAATTGGATATATAATTATTCAGTTGGCTCCCACAATTCTCTAAAATCTGATTGGCTAGAATATTTACTAAATTTTTGCAATCATATTAACAATTTTCTATATTCCAATAATATTCAAAATTTGTCTTTTCAAAAACACTTTACTGAGAATGGCTGTCTGAATAAATTTAGAAATTTGTTGAATACTCTGAATGAATTGCATATTTTGAAAACTAATTTTGGAATTAAATTATCTGTTGGAGACTACATGCAGGTATTTTTTATTGAAAAAAAATGTTTGTTTTGAAAATATAATGATTTTTTTTTATAGGAACCTAATGTAGTTATTCAAATGTTACTAGATGAAATATCGTTGAAACAATTAAAAGATTTTATGGAAAATTTCGTTAATAAATTTTGTAGGCAACATAGAATGAGCGTAGATGAAGTTTTATCCCATTATATTAAGGTTAGTCAAGTTTGTGTAACTGCAAGTAAATACGAGATGGGTGATCGATTTGTATCAACCATCTTGTATACGAGGCTGATTCAAAAAGTAACAAGAAAATTAAATCAGGGGCAGGTCATTAGAAACAAAAAAAAATCTTCCTATTTAATACGAAGTTATTAATGTAGTTCCATATTTTACCTTCCAGAAATCATAATATTTAAACTACGAATTTTTGGAATTTTTCGTAAAATTTTAATTTTCTCATATCATCAATGCGGCAGCCCTTCGCTCCAGTGGCCAAATCTGAAACTACTATACAATATTTAACAACCATTTTTGCTTATAGCAAGTGTCTTTAATACATATTTCCACACACCATTATAATAAATAAATAAGTTTACCTGTTAACAATGATCAAACACTCAGATACCTAAGTAGGAACTTGACTTGACAACATGTTTGGTTACATATGACATACATGACCTCTAAAATTTCTTAAAACAAAGCTGTGTTGTTTGTACCGAAAAATTTCTTGTCCGTGTCATTTTGATTTTGAAGATGAGATTTCACGCTTTCAAATTTCGCAGCGATGCCAGCAAAGTGAAAAACAGCTGATAATCCACAAATGTATCCCTTATTCATATAACAAGATAAGAATCTTTTTATAAAAACTAGATAAACATATTCAAAAAAACTTTCGCACTATACAAATAAAAAAAAATATGATAATTCCCTTACGAGAAACTTTATCGACAAAATTTCAAAAGTACGATTCAATGACACTTAGGGCTGGTTTATGATGAATTTAATTTATAAATTTACATTTAGAAATTTTGATTTAAAATTTACAATTTTCTCTCTGGTTTATGTTCGATTTTGAAATTCTAGATCTGACCAATCAGTATCTGTCACGTGACTTGTCTCTGCTTGTTATTTGACGTTTCACCAGTTATCACTTCGGATTTTAGGTTACAAATATATTTTAGCCATGAATTTGTTAGACGCTAATGAACAAGGTTATTCTTGAATAATATCGGGAATGTTTCTTTTTTTATTATTGTTGATTTATATAGTACAGAAATAAAACAAACACAAACTTAAAAACCGTAGTTGGTCGGTCTGTTAGGCCGTGGTTAGGCCTATGAATACATTGATTTGTTAACGGGCAGTATCATAGTTTGTTTCTGAAAGTGAAATAAGATCATGAACAATTCTTGAAATATACTAGTATGAGGGTACATATATTTAAATCCTTGCCATCCCTCGTTGCATTGAAACTACGCAAACGTTTTATTTTTGAACAATTTATTTGCTTTGTCGTACAAATTACGATGTTCGCGAATAGTGATTATCAACAAAAAAACCTCGCAAAAAACAAAATATCAATTTCAAATTCGACCAATCACAAGAGAGAACTATTAAACATGGCGGTAAGGTATAACTTTGCTTCATCTGTCAACTTTCTTTTTTGTTTGTGAATTGTTGACATTTTGAACCTGGAATCACATGAACAAATTGATATTTTGTTTTTTGTTGATAATCATTATTCGCGAACATCGTAATTTGTATGACAAAGCAAATAAATTGTACAAAAATAAAACATTTGCGTAGTTTCAATTTCAACGCAACGAGGGCTGGCAAGAAATTAAATATATGTACACTCATATGAGTATATTTCAAGAATTGTTCATGATCTTATTTCACTTTCAGAAACAAACTATGATACTGCCCGTTAACAAATCAATGTATTCATAGGCCTAACCACGGCCTAACAGACCGACCAACTACGGTTTTTAAGTTTGTGTTTGTTTTATTTCTGTACTATATAAATCAACAATAGTAAAAAAAATAAACATTCCCGATATTAGTAAAGAATAATCTTGTTCATTAGCGTCTAACAAATTCAGGGCTAAAATATATTTGTAACCTAAAATCTGAAGTGACAACTGGGGAAAAGTCAAGTAACAAGCAGTGACAAGTCACGTGATGGATGCTGATTGGTCAGATCCAGAATTTTAAAATCGAACATAAACCAGAGAGAAAATTGTAAATTTTAAATCAAAATTTATAATTAAATTCATCATAAACCAGCCCTTATGCCCTTATGTTCTGTGTCATCTCTCCCACCGTGGCATCTCTCCCGGAATTACCCTACAATGGATTCTCTAATGTATAGACATATTTTAGTAGAGCATATACTCGTACTTCCTTATGCCAGAAAAATATGCCCCGGGGATAGTTTTTTTTAGCAGGACAACGATCTTAAATATACTTCGGGCGTAATCAAATAATTTTGGGTAACAAAAGTCCGAATTCTTGTCTGACCATCCTAATCTCCGGATTTAAATGCAATAAAACACTTACAGCAGAAGTTAAAAATACGCGTCGGAAACCTCAATTATGGAATCATTTAGAAAATGAATAGTAAACTGTATCGCAAGATAGTAATAAAATGCAATTTGCACAGAGCACTGTTACTTTTTGAATTACCGTCGTGTAATATATCCAAAAATAAGTTACTAAATTCATTATTATTCTTTTAGTTCATATCAGGGACACAAAAATCATTCTGGGACGAAACTGTAATTTGCCTTATACCTTTCATATCTTCTAATACTTTACGTATGGAAACTATTTTGATCGTATTAGAGTCAGCTGATGTACCATGGACCATTACTGTTGAAAACCTAGCCAAACAAGGAGCAGAGGAATGCCATCCTTTAGCATCAAAAGTTAAAAATCTTAAAGAAAACATACCCTGGAAAATGCTACTCAAAAAATATTCTATACCTGACTTGCCGAACTACGAAACCGACGATGTAAGAAAAAAATATTAAAAATTATTTATGTCTATGAATTTCATTATTTTTCTAGGTTGTTTTGATTTCAAGAAGAATTTTGAAGTTGTCAAAAGCAGAGATGTTGCAAGATATAAATACTGTGATTGAAAAATATCCAAATTTGCAAAATAGGTTACAGGTTCTGTGTTTTAATGAATTTGTACAAAAAGGGTAGGTATAATAAACATATTTTAAATGGAATATAATAATAAATATATTTTAGAAAAACGGAAAGTGCCTTACAATATTTAAATAATATAAAACCTGAAATAATAGTGAATTGTTTTGATTCTGCAATGTTATTTGCCCAGAATTTTATGTTCTCCAACGTAAGTAAAATAACAACATAAAAATACATACTTACATAAACTGTAACGCTTATTTATTTGGGTAAAATGTAAAAAATAAAAGTTTATTAGACAAGAATTAACACTAAGAATATTTTTAAAATAAACAACGAAGACGGATTTGTGAATGAATTCATGAATCTTACTGGGATTGAACGCAAAGCCTTCCGATATCTATTGGGACACAACTGAGCTGAGATCCCCTTGAAATCCCAGAATCTTTCACACGTCGCATACAACGTTGTACATGTTACCCACACAATACTGCGACATCACCCGTAGTAGTGAAAAGGCACTACGGTATTATATATGTTGAAGACTGTTTGGATGCATTGTAATAGTGAATTTCTGGAACTTAGTTACCATGATCTTGTGTTAAAAGTCCAAATTAAAGTGTATAAATAACGAAGACGGATTCATGAATTTTTCACAAATACGTCTTCGTTATTTATACACTTTAATTTGTAATCTTAACACAAGTTCACGGTAACTAAATTCACTGTTGAAATATATCCAAATAGTCTTCAACATATACAGTGTGTCCCATTTAGAGGTGCCACCATTGGGATCTCGAGAACTATAAGAGATACGATGTCGGTTAAATGGAACTTTTTATGCACCTTTGGGAGGCCATCTCAGATGTGCTTTTATTTTTCCAAAAATTCTCATAGGGCACTAGATAATGACGAAAAACTGAATATTGTTGATTTTTTCTTTTTCAAATAACTTCTAAACTATTAATAATTGAGAAAAAAGTTTCAAATATAAAAGATAGATATTTTTATTAACTAACCAGTGGCGTACGGAATAAATTTCTATATCCGTAAATTTTTGAGATATAACACAAACTTATATTTTTTTAAATGGAACCCATATCTGATTTTAGACTCAAAAAAAATTATATTTTTTTCTCTTTTCAACGATGTAAGGGTTATTATGTTTTATATTTGTTTTGCCTTCAAAATTATTATTTTTTCCTTATTTTGTATTCAATTTACAATTATTTTGAAAATATTGGTAGATTTCTATTTGGAAATACTCCTTGTATTTCAATAATTTATTTTGTTAGAAAATTTTGCTCAAAATTCGTATCAAATAAATTTTTATAATATTTTGTATCACGTCGCCCTTGGCTCATCATAATGTAATTTGTAATTATGAGTCTAGAATGAAAATATTAAGTAATAAAGGCATAAAACAAATTATTTTGATCAAATACAATATAATTAATAAAAATAATAATGTTTTTTTTTGGGAAATAATAAGAAAATTCAGGAAAATAAAGAGAAAAATTAAATTTTAGAAACAAAACAAATATAATACATAATAACCCTTACATCATTGAAAAGAGAAATGGGACACCCTGTATAAAACCGTAGTAGAGTCTTCAATATTTTTAAACACTTAACACTAAGAATATTTGTTTCCTACTTCTATTTATTTCACTACGCGTTCCAATCTTAGATTGCCGGTTAATTGCAGACTGTTGTAGACTGTCTACGGTCTACACAATATTTATATCACTATTAGTTTCAATATCAGACTAGTCGTGCACCACGCGTTTCAGTATCGGACTGACTTCACGATATTTTATCACCGACTTTCCTATCAGACTGACTCTTCTTTTTCAGACTGGCATTTCTCTCAGACTGTCTCCTCTCTCAAACTGTCTTCTTCCTGAGCCTGTAGGCTCACTCGTATCAGATTTCAAACTCAACTGACTCCACATAGAGTCTCATCCCTTTTATATCGCGGCTATTCATCGGTCGCGACCCATCCGAACAGTGGCGTCGGTAGTACGCAAGCTACAATATATTCATATTCATACATACATTTCCTTCGAAACGTGTTAACAAATAACCCGAAATAAGATTAGGATATTTTAGTGTAATGGCGACTTAAAAATTTTATGCAATAAATTTTTAAAATTAAAAATTAACTACCTATCTATAAACGAAATATTCTTACGCAATGCCATTCTGATGTGAAAGAATACTATACATATGTATATATTTTTAATTTTTAGTTATCGATGGACAATATTGTAAATAACTACTTGGAAATATTACGTTCAATGCTATTTCATTTGGAAAAACACATTTCAGAATTTGAGTATGATGTTTATAACTATAAAGTCCAAAAATTGAAAAACATATTTATTTTAAAAGTAAGTGTACATAATATTTCTAACAAATACATAATTATTTACATTATTTATATTTTTGTAGCAAAAATATGGTTGTTCCGATATAGATTCTATAGATTTTGATTTACCTACATTGTTACCAAAATTAGTAACAAATATCATTAACAAAATGTCCACAAATTGGATAGAATCTGTAACTGAATGCGAAAAAATATCCCATTTACTACAAATTAATAAAGAAACTTCATTTTTCGAATTTGAAAAACAAGTTTCAAATCTGAAAACCTTAATCTATTTAGCTGAAATCATCCTGAAATCAGAATCTTCAGCCCAGAATATGTGTACAATGGCAATACTTCTTATGAAAAATTTGAACAACAACCAAACTACTGAAAATTACAATTTCAGCCTCATTCAAAATAAAGATTTCAGCAGTGAAGATGTAACGAAAGCATTGAGCTTAATAAACAAGCTAGCTTTGAAAGCTTGCGTGAAAGCTGAAAATGATGATTTACAAAAAGCTGCTGAAATTCTGAACTGGACTAAAGGATGCTATTGGCTTAAAAGTGCTGAAAAATATGGTTTTCAGATTTTTTCGTTATTTAAACCTGAAAATATTTGTTCACTTTCTTTTTCTAGTGCTATAGTCATTAAAGATTATTTTGATCTTTTGTTACAAATATCTGAAAATAGAAATATTTTTGTACTACAAAACGACAATAATACTATTCTAGAGGTATTGTATTTTAAATAAATAAATTTAAAGAATAACATTTTGTTTTTAGGAACAATTATTAAATAGAATTGATAAACTACCTGACAAAATGAAACAACTACATATAGAAGGCTTTGATTTAACTGCTTATCAATTGTTGAATGTAATAAAAATTGAGTTGATGTCGTTAAATGGATCAGCAGAATTTTATGTACCTATTTTTAAATTTAAAAAAATATTATTGCTATTTATTTTTCTTTTCAGGCACAAGCAATAACAAAAACAAATTGTATTTTAAATAATCGTTTTGTTCCTCAATTACTGGATAAAATATTTGTCCTCAAAAAAATAGATCACCAATTAGCATTTTCACTATTTTTGTCTAGTGATTTTCAGCCTTTAAAATGGATGCCTACTGCATTGAAAAAGTAATTAATAATACAAAAATTTATTCAAATTGAGCCCTTTTATTGTTTCAGAAAAATAATTCTCAGTAGGTACTTTAAATGAAAATTTATGCAAAATTTTTCATAGTTATAAAATAAAAATAATCATTAAAAACAACCCTCCACTCCTGTGACGTCCTATTGCATACAGCACGTCATTAATTACCAAGAGGAAATAGTTTGCCCATCACCTACGTTATTTATATAAATAAAAGTAGGCGATAGTTTGTCACATGTTTAGCACTATGAACTACAGTTACTATAATTGCCGTCAAATAACTATGCACTGGAGATTTCTACATTGTTGCCAGTTCCATTGGTCATGTTGGAAATGCCAGGTTATGAAGAAGCGACAACACCGAAGGGCAAGCATATACCTATTAACTAATATATTGCTAATGCTCGTATCTTTCCCACAAGAGTAGGTGAAGGAAACACTGTGAAATGGAAATATCATTTCTGCATAAGTCTATCTCACACAAACACCCAACCGCGAATTATGCGCATGCTTGGAAATCTTGACTACTATTGGCTAACGCTGACAGCGTCGCTGGCTGGGCTGCGTTCCAAAATCCACAATATTTTCAAATGTCGTTGCTCACGATTCTCAACATATGAAAGTAATTTGCCTTCTTGAGGAAGAAAACATGCTTTTGGTTGAAAATAAACATAAGTAAATACGTTGGCGTGTATTACGAGCATACTTTTATAATAAAAGCGCTTTTATGGAGCGTATTTTCACATTATATTGAGGAGAGTGCTCCATAAAAGCGCTTTTATTGCGGGCTTGACATTAATGTTGTACTTATGAGTAGTTTTGTTAGTTTTATAAAATTATTTTTAATTTATTTTCAATGTTTTACTTCAACAAAACTCTCATTCGTTCCAAAACACAACACTTCATACTCTACGCCAAAACTCGGTATTCCTGGTTTTGGAATGCTGCCCTGGTGATGCAGTGAGCACATGGTTTAACTTTGACGTTGATTTCATTTCTGTTTGTAGTTGCACTTCGAAAGGATTTGCTCTGTGTTTCATACAGTAATTTATTGTCACCTAAATAAATTAATCCTGACCAGATTGTATTCTTATTATTTTTACAGTACAATAAAGTAAATTATTTAATTCAAATTTAGCACTAGAATGTCAATGTTTTTTATTATTACTAATATTTATATTAAAGAATTTGCATACAAAATAAATAGTAGGTACATTGTTTAATTTCTCAAATTTAAATTCAAAATTTCTCGCGCTAGTCGTTAATAAACAGAACTCTGTGATTCACAAAAAGTGATCATGATTTCCTCGTTAGCCAATAGTAGTCAAGGTTTCCAAGCATGCGCATAATTCGCGGTTGGGTGTTTGTGTGAGATAGACTTATGCAGAAATGATATTTCCATTTCACAGTGTTTCCTTCTAGAAAAGCAAAGGATCCGCAATATATTAGTTAATAGGTATATGACGGCAAGGGACAGGGTGGGGAGAAGGAAAAAAAATGGAATACAGAGTACCTACGTTATTTATATAAATAAACGTAGGCGATAGTTTGTCCCACGTTGAGCTGTATGAACTTTGACGTCACATGCTGTTTCAGATCGAGTGACTTTTTCAAAATATTACACAAATTTCAATAATAGTTGTAAAATATCTAATCTAACTTTGAATTTGAATTCTTACAACAGCCTTATTCCAACTGTCTAAGATTCCATAAAAAATAAAATGAAAATTATATAAACATAATTTATGTATCGAGTGAATAGTTTAAAAATATGTTTATATAAGGCTCAAATTAAATAAATTTTCTCTTCTAATTCACAAGATTATTTATTTGTGATATTAAATAAAAATATTTTAGATATAAGATGAACGTTAAGAAACTACATGCTGCAGCATCCTTAGCTTGTAATTATGTGGAACTGAGAAAAATGTCAAAAGAAACATTTTGGAATTTGAAATCACGATGTGAATGGTGGCAAAAATTTCTGCACCACTGTGTATCATATAATGGTAAAACAAATAAAATTCATTATTCATTAAACAATTTTTTTTAATAAAAAAACTTTTAGATACTTTCCAACTTAAAGCAGATGAAATAGTATCTTCTTATCTTATAAAATCTGAAAAGTTTACCCTAAAAATTTTGAAAGATTTCTGTCACGATTTTAATCTAAACATACAAAAGTTTCTTCCGATGTATTTAATGAATAGTTTAACTCAGTGGAAACCGAAAATAGAAGAGGGTAAAATTATTGGTGAAGAAAAGTGTAAGGCAATAATTTTTTAAAATTTGAAAGAAATATATGGAGATATGTTTTAGTGTTTCAAAAATGTCAGGAAATTGTATCCAGTATGGAAAATAAAATGGATGCTGTTGAACATTTAAATTCTGCATGGAGCGAAGTAAATAAATAAAATATATATGTTTTGAGAAGTTTCATTTTCATTAAATTCTAAATTTAAAAAAATATGTTCTCATTTAAATTAAAAAAAGTTGTATCCTATCTTTACAGTACCAGGATCAAAATTTTTTGTTAATAGTTGTGTAGTCGTACAAAATGGTATGGAGAATGCAAAAATATTTTTTCTCAAAAAAAATTACTACTCGTATTTACTCACGCATAAACACCTGCAAGATTAAAAACAGAAAAATATACAAGCAAATAACAAACCAGAATTTTTGATCAAAAGATAATCATTAGAATAAAGTGCAATGCAATTGCGACACTTGGTAAAACTGTTTTGATATTTAAAATACTTTAACCACCAAATTCACCAACCGTTAATCAAGTCTTGATTCTCTGATCAACACTGATCTGTAAATCAAGATCTGGTTTACCTTAGAGATCAACAGTTTTAATAAAGCAACAGTGTCAAATTTTGTTGATCAGAGAATCAAATTTGATTCAGGGATGGTGAATTCGGTTGTACGTGTTTCACAAAATTTCAGTCTCTGAATCAACATCTTGATCATTTATCAGAGACTGGTTCACTCAACCAGAATCACAGACGCGTTTCGCTCTTATTGGAGCACATCAGTGTGGTGCACTGATGATATGATGATGAGGAATTCGCTATTTCTAATTACGAAGTTTACCTGCAGCACATGCAGAGCCATCTATCGAGAACTTCGTGAGCTTGCCTAGCAAAGAAATAATTTAAAAACTGTTCAATAAAGTACAATGCAATTGCGACACTAGGTGAAACTGTTGTAATATATTATTTAAATCATGTGAAACGTGTCAAGTTTTTTTTTTATATTATGTAGGTAATAATATGTGTCTGGTTACTACCATCAGTAACCTAATTTTATAATGATACATTATCTAATAGAAATTATTAATAAGAAATGGAACTTCTCAAAATACTTGCAATTGCAATCAGAAAAAAAATCTATCTACAACCTTATTTTTTTAGATAAGTTACTACCAACACGAAGTATATCTTTGCATTCTGGATTTGTTTCTTACCTTAGAAGAGAAATGTGCAAATCCTGATAAAGGAGTATTACTGATCTTCCTCAAGGATTACAGGAGGATAAAGTATGACACGCTAAACTATAATTCTACAAAATGTAATATTTTTTTTAATTAGGAAACCCCAACAAAAGGAAATAGACGACTGGCAAACAAAATATCCTTTCGCCAGAGAAATAGATCCATTATCGGAGTACAGGTTACCTTATTTTCTGGAAATGTGCACTAAAGACTTTTGGGAAATAATAAGACCAGAAATTAATTTGATGACTTATGAAAAGTGGTTTGTAAATGCGCCATATTTGGACTTGGACAGGGATCATATTTGTATTTTTGCCATAAAAGGGACGGTACGTTTATAATTATTAGTAAAAATAAAATTTATGCCTAGTTTCTCCACAGCAACTTAAGTACTTGATTAGATTGCTACTTAATTGAAAGTGGGCATTATATCCCAATTGCTTTGCACCAGCAAATTTAAATGCGTACTTAACTTATGTAATAAATTACATTGGAAACAGCGTAATGCTGCTCTATGATTGATCAGTTTGAAATTTAGCGATTCCCAATAAAATACGGGTTGTCAAATGACAAAGTTGTCATTATGTTTATCAGTGTTTATGCTTATATTCGTTTCAACAATATTTGAAATGGATTTACCTGATTTCCCTAATTTTAACGACATTAACGTCGTGGATAATGTAGACGAAGTTGATTTTATTGATATTGTCGAAAATGTTAGAATTCCGCGACAGATATATGTAGAACAGAATCAATTAATTTATTTTTATATTTCTGCGTGGTGCAACGGTTTAAAGCGGAACTTGGGAATAAGCAACGACTTAAGTCTTAAGTAAGTTGCTCTGGAGAAACCGGGCATTAGTAATTTGTTATAATTTACGAATGTTATTTTAAAAGTTCACGGTCTCGTTATTTTTTATATGAATGATTGAGTATCCTAATTATTTTTCTAACATTCTTCCCTTATTGAAAAACCATTTTAGGTCGAATCAGGAGTTTTGAATTCCAAAGAACCTTCATGGTCTACGAACTCAAAACACGATTCTTTACTTGACAATATGGAAATGTGTGCCCGAAAAATAACCGACCTTAAAAAAGCCACTGCCGTGTTATACCAGGCAGTGAAAAAAATTACTGGAGGGGCTGATCAAGTCTGCATTGCTGAAATGTGTTGGAAAAAGGCATTACAGTGGAAAAAGTCCACACCAAGGGCTTCGGAAAATGAGAACGACATCAATGTGAAATGTGCTGAAGTGAAGAGAAAGTATTTGAATTGTTTAACAATGCATATATTGCATACTTATAATGTAGGAACTGAAAAGTATTTGAATTTGATAGAAAATACTGAGTTACTGATAACTGAGTTGTATAAGGATGAGAGTGTTATCAAGAGGACGAAAGGAACTGTCATGTTTTGTCCAGGTAAAATTGTAAAGTTACACATCCACACCGTACAACTTTAGATCTCTTCGAAAGACTTCTTCTTTTCCTTTTCTCTATCCGTTAGGGTCGCTATTCCTGATTTTTTTCTTCCACTTATTTCTATTTTACGTGTCTTCCTCATTCTGTTCCTTTTCTCTCAAGTCTTCCGCAATACAGTCCTTCCATCCTGCTTTGGTCTTCCTCTGTTTCTTCTACCCTCTACTACTAAGCTGTTCATTCTTCTTCCAATATATTCTTCATCTCTCCTTATGACTTATCCATGCCAATGTAACCGTCTCTCTTGTATCTTTCTAGAAACTTCTATCACTAGTGACATTTCCCTTATCCTCTCATTCCTTATTCCATCTTTCCGTGTCTTTCCCAACATTCATACCAACATCCTCATCTCTGCCTCATTCATTTTCTTTTATAAGATTTTCTTTATTGACCAGGACTCACTGTCGTAAATCATAGCCGGCTTTACCATTGTTTTAAAAACTTTCCATTTGGTTGCTCTTTCAATGTTTCGGTTACACAACAGCCCAGATACTCTCTTCCAATTCCTCTATCCTGCTTTAATTCTGTGGTTTATTTCTCTCTCTAATGCCTCATTTTGAATAATATAAGATCCGAGATATTTAAAAACTTCCACTCTCCTAATGATCCTATTCACTAGTATAAATAATAAAGTTGCTTTACAGATATCAACAGTGCCGTAGATGAACTAGGCACAAAATTAGAAAAAGATTTGATCCAAATTCGTACATCTTTAATAATGGAATTTTTGCAAAAATCTTGCAAAATAATCAGTTTTGATGAATCATTTTCTTTTGGATCACCTCAAAATGTTTCTGCGGAAGATGACGCAGATAACTTTTGTGATAATTTAAAAAGGTATACTTACCTATAACAGTTAAATATTTTATAGAAAATATATTTTCATACACTTAAATTTTAGAGTAATATACATTTGCGAATCAAAAGATTACGAAACAATGTACGATTTACTGTGCAACATAAGTTTTGCAAAACTAGATGACACTATATCTAAATTTGCTACTTCTCCAGATTTAAGCATGAGAGTTAAAGCATTGCAGTGTTTAATTGTAGTCACAAAAAATATGGAGAAACTCGAAGATATGATAGGAGAAACACCAAGGTAATTTAAATATTTTATAACAAAAAAATAATCATATCATTTAAGGTGAAGGCATAACTACGTAGAATAGTGTACAATATACATTGGTATTAAAATTATGATTTTATTGCCACGATGCCATGTCCATGAAACACATCAGTACGAGGTGCTACCCAACATATCCAAGAATTATTTTCTGGCGGGTGGTGTTGCCTAAGTGTTACCCTTGGGGAAACATATGATCGGTCAGTATGATTTTTTTTCGTAAACCGTTTTAACATAATGTTTCCTGTAAGGGAAATCATTCGTAATGCTTGACAGAACTTACAAAAAATCCGGATCGATTTTTGAGTGTTCTTTCAAAACCTGGCACGCATTCAAATGATTGCCTCTGGTCGTTAGAAAGTACATGTGGAAAGAATATCGTTACAAGTTTCATCTTCAAAATTTCAGTCAAAATTCGTTGGCATACTCAGGCATATTTCAGTGAGTTCCTCCAATTCTTCACCAAACACGGTAAACAAGGCTTACGAAAAAAATCCTTCTGACTGATCAGATATTTCCCCAAGAATAATACATAATTCTCGGATATTTTGGGTAACACATCGTATATAACTATGTAGAGTAGTGTACAATATACATTGGCATTAAAATTATGATTTTATTGCTACGTTTATGAAACACATCAGTACCAGGTGCTACTCAACATATCCAAGAATTATTTTCTGGCAGGTGGTGTTGCCCAAGTGTTATACTTGGAGAATCATGATCAGTCAGTATGATTTTTTTTTTCGTAAACCGTTTTAACAAAAAGTTATGTTTCCTGTTAGGGATATCATTTGTAATTCTTGACAGCTTGCAAAAAATCCGGATCGATTTTTGACTGTTTTTTCAAAATCTGGCACACATTCAAGTGATTGCCTCTGGTCGTTAGAAAGTACATGTGGAAAGAATTTCGTTACAAGTTTCATCTTCAAAATTTTAGCAAAATTCGTTGTCATACTCAGGCATATTTCAGTGAGTTCCTCCAATTCTTCGCCAAACACGGTAAACAAGGCGTACGAAAAAATTGTACTGACCGATCAGATATTTCCCCAAGAATAATACATAATTCTCGGATATTTTGGGTAACACATCGTACATAATAAATATTTGCTTAGGATACAAAACATTATTTATTTTTAACAATCTCAGTCAAAATGCAAATAACTATTTTATTTCAGATCTTACTTGGAAAAACTTCAAATTCTATTAAGCTTAGAAACTTTGGGCTACAGTTTATCAGTTTATGAATTAGATAATTGTAACAAAATGGATTTAGCTACAAAAATTTTACGACAGAAATCATCAAATGCAGTTATAATTAAATGTTTAGCAAACTTGTGTTCTATATATGAAATATGGGACTCGAATTTATGGAATAAGATTCTTCAGAGCTTCATTGACTTAAGAATGGTTAGTAAACTTGGTGATTTTAACTCTAATGTAACAAAAAAAAAATGTTCTTCCTACCTTATATTTTTATAATAGTTTGCAGATTTACAAGAATGGTTGCCAAAATTATACAAAATTTGTTATTTTCCCGATTTAAACTGCCCTTTTGTAAATGGTTGGATCAGTTTAATAAAAAGTTGTTTTCTACAGTCACTTGATGATAAACAATATTCTCAAGGCCTACTTTTAATTCAGGTATTATTTCCATAAAATAATCAAAAACTGCATTGATTTTTTTTCCTTATTTCAGTTGTGCCCTATAATTACAATGCTAGATACTTGTTTCCTTGAAATATTTCGTATATATTTTGAAAAAGATATTTTTGAAATTTGTGCGATGTTTTTGCCCTACGTTCAGAAAGAAATTCAGAATAAGATGTTGGATGAATTAAGTAATAAAATAAATGAAGATCTGTACCAGAAAGTTGAAAGTTTAGCTCTTCATGGAATTCTGAATACAGATATGGTAAGAATAAGAATAATTGTTTTGATGTATTTCAGCAACTTTTCATGTTTTCAGGTTATGAAAATTCTAAAAAACTATAAATAAATATTGGAAATAGTTCATTGTATAGTGTCATAATTATTAGTATAAGATATATTTTATATTTTTCTAAATAAATTGAATTAGTCAGTACGTACTTTTTTATTTTTTATGAATAGAATGTGGTAGCGTTGTAGTTTCAAGTGCCAGCGGTTCTGGATTCCAATCGCGGATAAGGAATGGTTGTTTGTGTGTTCTTTCACCGTCTAATTACCATCAACGCAACGAAATAAAATATAATGTTACAAAAAATATGGTAAAAATTTATTCACTCCCATCCATTTATTGTAATACTTACGAAAGTTTATGTACAATAAAAAAATTTATTTTTTATGAATGGTTTTGTTTTTCCATGACACTATTTCTATATTATTTAACTACTTATCTCTGTGTAACCATTTTTTTTTTTTAATTTTAATGTCAAAATACTTTGTTGATGCTTAAATTTTAATAGGTAAAATAAATCATCTTTATAATTAGCCTTAATTCCACGAAAGACATTTTTTAGGGCACTAACAGATATTAAAAAAATGTTACTTTATCAATTTTCCTTCTTTTATTTTGTACAGTAATTCATTTAGCAAATTATCATTTCATATAACAAAAAAATCTGATGTGGCCAGCACATTACCTTCCGTCAGTTTTACGTACTTTGTACAAATTCCACACAGAAAGTTTTTTGCAAACAATTTTATAATTCCAGTAAAATCATTTCAAGAATATACTATATAAATTTTATTTGACACTGACATCTGTCAATTAGTAATATGTGAATATTTTACAGTGGGTGCAGCTTTTAGCAGCATAGGTTGCGAGATTTGTCTTTATAATTCTGTTATCTTGAATATTAAGAAAAAAAAAATTAAATCTTGTAGAGAATAAAATATTCTTTAATATTTATAACAAAATGTCAAAAATATTATTTAACTCGGCTTTTTCAAGAAAAACTGTTAAAAATTCGAATTGCGGCTACTTCCGGTTGACCAATTATAACCAAACTCTAATCAACTCTTCATTTGGTTGTAAATACGACGAATCTGCAAAAAATTATAATTTTTGAAATTGTGGTACTGGTTATGCGATCCAAAACGATCGTCACACACACACACGCACACACACACACACACACACACACACACACACACACATCATCATCATCATCGTAAAAATAGTAAAATCATATTCTATGGACTATAAAACGTGCTCATTAAAAACTTATCGAAGACAATACCTTCCCTACCTAAAGCTGACTGACAGAAAAAAATTATATGAAAATATCAATTTACCTTTTCCGAAATTGAATTTACTTTTTCTGAAATTGGATTTACTTTTTCCGAAATAAATAATTTTCTTATCTAACTACATCGTAAAAATTTGATAATTATTAAAGAAGATAAATAGATTATGCGAAAGATTATCTCTTCACATTAATTATGAAATCCCTGAAAATTACAATATTCGTAATAGGTACTACTATTTTTTAATGTCATTCTAACACATATCTCAAATATTTTCTCTTCTTATTGTTGCATCAACTTCTACAGCAGTAGGGCCTGGTATGTCAATCTCCTAACAAAGTTCCTAATAAAATTATCTGTCTAAAAAACTAAAACCTGCATATCATGAATTGCAATAATTTTACATGTCATTTTTCAATACGTAATTTTTTATTTGTTAGGAACTTATATTTATTAGCCACTTTGCTAGGAGGTTGAAAAACAGGGCCTAAGTATAAGAAAAATTGAGGAGGAAATCCAAATCTGCAAAATTTATACCTATATTAGACAGTAGGTAGTAGGTAAGTAAAGTTTTTGTATTATTTATTTTAATAAATAAATATATCATCACGGCATATTACCCATTTCCGGGTGTGCCAGTGTCTAAAACACATGTAGACATCGGTAATGATGACGATATATTTTACCGTGTGTGCGCTTACCAGACGTCACCTCTGTTCAATCCCGACAGACGCCCAATATTTCCAATTTTAAATGGCACAAAAATGACCCCTGTGGTGCACTCACCACACCAGCTATGATATTTATTTTAATAATTATATAAATCCATAATTTTTTTCCAGTATTGGTCGTAGTCGTGTCGTAGTTCTCTAATACTACCTGGCAAATGCAATATTTTTGTAAATAATAATAATAATAATAATAATAATAATAATAATCCCACGTGAAATTCCTATTGTAATATAAGTAATACTATCTTATTTGCTGCACCAGATTTTTTCTCTTCTTACCCAATGGAGAATTACTTATAGGCTATACTAGTATGGGTTTATTTTTCGGTCGTAAAAAAACAAATTTTATCTTCCATTTTAATAATATTGATATTGTATTTTATCAATTAAATGAATCACTATGGAATGAGTTGATTAAACTCTAGACACTTAATAAATAATTTTATTCAATTCGCCATTGTTTTATTGGACAATTTGTTGTTATTTTTGTTTCCTTACCATAAAGTCGTTATGGTGAAATAGTTATTTATGTACCAAGGGTCGTAGGTGCAGTTTTTTGGTCGAGAACGGGCCTTGGTATTGCAAACATTCGAGAACTATAATTGCACCTACGACTTGACGTACACAAGAAACGAGCTTCGTTTATCTCATCCTGTTTTAAGATACTAGCGAGCTTGCACTGTATATCATAGTCTACTTCAAATTATAATGAACAAATTATTACAGACCGTCACAGCAGTTTTTTTAAATAGATTTATAAGGGTTGAGAAACTAAAGCTTTCAAATTAATTTTATTTCTGTAAGTTATCTATACCTACAAAAGTCCATTGTTCTCGTAGCAAATAAATTTCTTTATAAAGTTGAAAAATATTTTGTAATCGTCAATTATTTTCATTATTGTTTGCGATTCTCGAACCGACCGTAATTGGCTGGCTCATTTATTTTTTTATTCGTAGGACGTCTGTGATTAATCGATAGAAAAAAAAATTAAATATTTCCTAATATTATGAATTGTCTTGATCATTTTTGGTGCTATATAAAATTGTTTATCTAATATAATTTCCTATCATACATTTTAATATGCAATCTACTATTGGTTTATTTGTAACTAGACAGATTTGAAGATTACGAAATTAAAATATGGTAATTGCAAAGATAACTACTTGGGAACTGATATATAACTTACAATAATAATAGGTACATAATAGTAATGACTACAATCCATCTTTAACATGTGGTCGCATATATTTTTTCTTTTCGTTCTAACATCCAGTTGTACAGCAATAAATATTAAAAAAATTGTAGGGGATAATCCAAATTTGCAGAAATGTATACCTACATTAGAAAGTAAGTTAGATTTTTATTATTTACTACAAAATCAATATTCATATAAAGGGGTGAATTGAAAAGATCACGCTCTAACATAGAGAGAGCAACAATAATTTAATGTAGATCACCACAAATATTTAAAAAGTCCCCCAATTTTAGTGGTGGACGCATCAGGCAAAATACCCAGTGGTATTCTCTCCGGTAATCTCTTCGAAATTGGTGCTTTCGACCAATGTTTAAACATAGAACACCATAATAACAAAACCGGCGAAACTAAACAAGGAAAATATTGCATAGTGAAGATAAATTTACCATTAAGGTGGCTTACTGGTGCTGAGAAAAGTGATTTTTTTATTGCTGCGTCACCTGAAGAAATAGAAGAAAGAAAGGATCAAGTTATGCCTGGCAACGGTCTTGGCATTACATTAGGATGGTGTGTGCCTCACAATTGTCCTATGGGAGAACTTACTAAAGCTATTACAGAATTTTTTGATAAAGAGGCACCGGGTTTTGAAATGGAGCTTCCAGCAGGTGGTTTATGTCAAACGAAAGAAGATTTAGATACTAATTTTAGTACGAATGACATTGCGATCTTGTAAGAAAATAGATTACAAAGTATTGTGATAAAGTTAGTGTTTATATTTTTTTTAATATTTTTAGAATATTTTTAGCTACGACAGGATTTATAATATTAATTAGTACACTCTATGATATGTATTGTCATTACAATAAGAAAAGTAAGTACAAATAAGTACACAGCTTTTGCGGGCATACAATGTAGTAAAATTTAGTGTTAAACTAGAAGTCAATCTTCCTCTTCCAATTTACTAATAAATATTTTAGAAACAGCCCATATAATACTAACAGCATTCTCCGTGTTAACAAACGGTCAAAAATTACTAACAGTTAGCAAAACTTCTGACCAATTGGGATGCGTAAATGGTATACGAGTCATAAGTATGATGTGGGTAATATTAGGGCATAAATATATCAGAGTGCCAGAGATACCGCTTATGAATACTATAGCGATAATTGATGTAATTATTTATATCTTTTTATTTTAAAATGCAAACTAATATAGAAAATTTTAGTGGACGAATGATCCAAAAAAATATGTATCTTCTAAACGCATCTCTTTCCGTAGATACTTTCTTTGTGTTGAGTGGATTGTTACTAGGTTATATTTTTTGTTTACAAATGGAAAAAGGGATCAAGTTTAACATTTTCATGTTTTACCTTCATCGATATTTAAGGTAAATTTAGTAATTATTGCTTTTATATTATATTGTCCATCAACTATTTCAAGCGAAAAGAATAAGGTTATACAGTAAGACACTGTAATTCGAAAGAAAAAAAAAATTAATTACAACTTTAGGTTTTTAGTAATATAAAAAATATAGAACTTTTTGAAGAAAGTCTTTATGGTTTTTCAAAGTATTCATCCCTAGCCAAATACATTTCTTCATTCATTGGAACCACTTACCACTTTACAAAACATAACTAAAATTAAATTTTTGGAATCTCCTCCCAACCTTGTAAATTCAGCAACTTTTCATTTTCAAAGATCCAAAGATGGGGTCTCGTGGCCACGTACCTGAGTGTCTGGTCGCGAACCTGGGAAACCGAGTTCGATTCCGACCGACGCCACATATTTCGAATTTTAAATGATACAAAAGTGACCCCTGTGGTGTACTCTCCACGCCAGCAATGAGTGGCCGTGAGGTGACGCATTGTAAGTACCCGCACGGTACGAATATGTCATCATCATTACCGATATTTGTGACAAAACAGATTGGCATACCCAGAAGAGGGTAATATGCTTGTTGATATATTTATTTATAAAGATCCAAACACTTGATTGGTGTTTGGTTTCAGGATTACAGTTGTATACCCGTAATGATATGCGGCACCTGTTTTGAAGATCCTCCGACAAACTTCTCTATTATATTCGTAAATCTGCACCAATACATCTAAACACTAAAATGTTGAAATGTTGATGCAAAATATTATCTACCGTGGAGGATCAAATATGCAGTCCCATCTGAACCTCCCGATGTATTTCAGTTTTTCTTTATTAATTTTTCATCAGCCTTAATATTTTCAAAGCAAACAACTTCTGGAATCATTGTTCGCGTTAATTCACGATACCAGTAAATGACGTTAGATAAAGACGGGGCAGTATTACCAAAAGCCGCCACCAAATTTTGATGACTTTGCTCAAATTTTAAGATTCTTTTTAAAATCATGACTCTATTCGATGCACTTCCATTCTTATTCTCGTTTTCTCATGTTTTAATAAGAATAAATGTTATTTTTGTGTGTTAATTAGATCTTGACAAAACTGTTACTAGTAAATCTTAAAAGAAAAACATTTGAAAAAATCTGATGTGGCCAAGACATGACCTCCCGCCAATTCCATGTTTAAAATAGCAGTGAGCTTTAAGTAAAGTATCATTACCGGTTAATCGTTTGTAAATAAAATCTAATTTGTTGTCCAATAAATAGAAAAGTCTGTAATACGAAATTTTGGATTGTTTTATGTTTTTCCTCAAAAATTTGTTAGAGCTCCAAATTAAGTACTACATCCGATTTATCATATATAGTTAAAATCTAATATGTTGTTTCAAATTATATATGAGTTTTAAATATCAAATTTGAGAGGTTTTGGATCATATTTTAATAGGCTTTAAGGAAAAATCGTCACACACGTACATTCTTATAAAAATCAGCATCATCTTCTAGGTGCTCTAAAACGCAATCTTTGTAAATTCTTCGCCGTACATAATCCATTTCGTAAATGTGTAGTTGTAAATTAATATTAATTCATAAAGCTGCAAAAATAGCAATTAGCAAATTTAAATCAGATCATCCTGTACATCTAACATTTATGTATGATGGAAAATATATTATTTTTACAAACCTTTATAAAATATTTTACTATTATATTCTCATTAACACGGTTTTATTATTAATTTTAATATAATTGCTGCCGTCAGTGACATTTGTTTAAATATGTCAAACCTGTCATTAAAATTATGATTTTGTTTGACGCATAGACTAGGTGATACATGGAAATAAATTATATTATATATTCATATTTAAAGTTATTTAGAATTATTTACTACATGTTATTATCGTAGAATTGAAGATTAAACCATTATATTCCATTTTAATTAGTAAAAGTTGCTAAAAAATTATATTCAATGAATTTTTTACAAGAAAAACTGTTAAAAGCTTGTATAAATGATATTTCCGGTTATCCGATATACACTAAAAACTAATGAGCACTTCCCATATTAGTATAGAATGGGTGTACAAAATTTCAAATTTTTCTGATTGATAGTATTTGAGTAATCGTGTCCACAAGATCCACACACACACACAGACACACACACACAGACACACACACATACATACCTACAGACATCATTGTAAAAATGTTAAAATCGGATTCTGGAGACATCAAAACGTGCTTATTATATAAAATCTCTATATGCTATTTTTAGCACGATCCCTATACCTCCCTTACCTAGGGTAGCGGGAGGTAAAAATAACATTTTTTCGACTGTCACTTTCAGCCAAGGCTTACTACTGAAATCTTTCAGAACAGTCCTCATATCTATATACATTTTGGTGTGCTGATTCTCAATCAAAAATAATATTTCCAAAATTTGGAATATTGTTTCTTATTATTTACTTAATTTTTGAAGAATACGTTTTTAATGCCACTGTCCTACACTAAATCCTGTGTTTTATGTGTAATATACCTACTCTCCTGAAGATTATCAGATTACTCGTGACTTATTCTGTATATAAATTGAAAATATATACAACATAAATTTTTATTTTTATTAAGACTAACTCCAGTTCTGGCTGTTGTGATATGGTTCCAAGCAACACTATTTACCCAAATGGGGTCTGGTCCATTTTGGCCCCTTGCTGAAGTATATAAAAACAGTTGTGTTGATTATTGGTGGACAAAATTTTTGTACATTCAGAATTATTACATTCCTATGGACCTGGTAATATATTTGTGTATTTTATTTTATGTTAAAATTGAGAACATTTTCTTTATAGTGCGTAAGACAAACTTGGTATTTGTCAGCAGATATGCACTTGTATATATTGTCTCCTCTTCTTCTACTACCATTATGGAAATGGCCGAAATATACAATGTATTCTATGGTGGTGTTACTTTTGGCTTCTATGGCAATACCGTTTACTGTTATTTATCTTAATGAAATCACAAGGAAGTAAGTAAATGATAAAATAAAAAATATCACTTTTCCTTACTTTTGGCACAAATAACTGTTTTCATATTAAACGCTTATGACCCTCTTTTTATTTATAATAGACGCAAAGATATACCGGCATGGTACCTACTAATAGCGGTTAAGTCCAGATCTGCAGGAGGTCTTCTTACCTATCGTACTGACCCGCATTTAACATTAATCTAGATAGATATTTTAGTTAAATACAAATTATGTGATATTAAATTTGAACTTAATCTTATTTTCTTTAATTTACTAACTAACAGTAATTTTCAATAACAATGAGTTTTCTGTAAATATATATAAAACTGAATACATCCCTGTTTTCATATCTGTACATTGCTTGTTTATTCATTTGCAAATTGGTTGGTTAACTTTTAGTTTTGACTCACAGTACGACACACAACATGATGTAGCTCTTAAATATATCTTTTGCCTCTACTATAACATAATGTTTCTTCTTATTTTTTGCTTTTAAATATATTCGATATTTTTTAATATGTACAGGACGTATCATGGGTAGTGTAAAAAAAATTAATAGGGGTTTCCACCATTATCAAAATAATGAAAAATAACACTAGTACACTAAAATATTTTACAATACATTCATGAAAACACTAACTAAATGTTTAAATATGCATGAAAACAATTTACTACGTTTGAAGCGCTGCTAAATTTGTGACGTAAAGGCCCGGGACGGTTTTACAGTTTAGTAATAATAGATGGCAGCACATTCAAATTGTAAAATTACATTTAATAGTATTTGAGGTGAATAGTTATTTTAAACTAATTAAAATTGTAAATACAATTATTATTGTTTACCTTGTCGTATATTAGTGAAGCATTTTCTATATTTTATAGACTTTAGTATCTCGTGCATCTATTGAGCATTAGTAGAAAATCGGCGGGAGCGTACGCAATCATTGTGGCGGTAACTACTAGCCGTTTAAACGAGATATGAAAAATACTGTTTCCAAAATTTTTTTTACACAAAACCTGTTATAATAAAAATGTTTTCTTTATTCTAATATATATATATAACTTTTCATGAAGAATAACATTTAAAAAAATTGAAAATTAGTGGAAACCCCTATTACGTAGTCCTGAGATCATTTTTAGATAAAAAAGGCATATCAACATACAGTATCGGACATAACTATAGCGACTTTGTAGGAACCAATAAAAAATAGTACGCATATTTTAAATATTCTATATATTTTCAGTGTGAGGTGGAGGTGCTACAAAAATAGAGTGACTTATATTTACTTTAATAAATTAATCAGATAACAATTTATGAAAGAACCTTGTTACACAAAAAATAAAAAGTGTTACTTATGTAATACTTCAATAATGAGGATATTCTCATGTACTAAAATTTAAAAGAAAAAACATTATAATGTTATTAATTATACTGAAAAATGATCGAATTCTGATAAATAACTTCAAAATTGTTTTATTTAATATGATTTCCATGTATTTTATTTTAGCGTGAAAAAGATTACTCGTGATATATGACGTCCATTCGTTGTATGACGTATGTAATGACGCAAGAAAAAGCAGTGCGCCCACCATTGATGCTTTCTCAGCAGCTCTTTATATGTGGTTTGTGGTTCTCGCTAGTTTTGATGCTTATTTGTTGTTTAGAGTTTTTACAATTTTAAAATTAGGTAAATTTAACTTAGTTATATAATCAAATTATTATTAATAACGTTTGAACTTAGAGAATAGCTATTTATGTATTAAGGGCGAAATGATATACATTTTGGCCCGCGGTGCAAGATTGAAGCCCGACGCGTAGCGGAGGGTTACAATGCACCTAGGGCCAAAATATATTTCGCATGTAATACATACAATATTTTTTGCACATCCGGAGTAGTGTTACTTCATCACCATGATCAAAGTAAAACGATGTTCAAATCATATTCAGATCATAATAGTCTATTTGACATATGTACGTTGTCACGGATAACAATGAAAACAAGCAAGTTAATGATAGATGTAATTATTTTAACTGGGCACGAAAAGCTCTAGGGCGAAAATGACTATTTTTTCGCGCTCGGTCGAAAAAGAGTGACATTTCGCCCTTAAAATAATGCCATTTGTCCGACTTTTACGCCCGGACGTGCAAAAAATATTTTACGGTACGATTGACAGCGTGTCTATATACGACCGCATGAAACGAATGGACGGCATATCTCATAATTCAATTTTTTAAGCATAATTCAAAAATTCAAATGACACAAGAAAAACTCAAAATTTCATATTTGTATTTCAAATTTATGTAAGTTTCAGAATTTTTTTTTTTAATCATTAGAATAAGCACTCCATTATTTATAACAGCTTTCATTCATCGTAGCATCGTATTATAGTAATTAACGTATCAAGGGTGTTATAAGGACAATAACGCCTGAGGTCAAAAGTGTACTCTCCGAGGGCCTCTGGCCCGAGGTGGGTACGTTGACCGAAGGGGTTATTGTCCGTTTAACACCCGTGGTGAGTTCAACGTTTAACGTCCGACCGATATATTATTTTAATAAAGATTTTTATCGATTTATATCTCGTCATTGTGTTTTGTGTTAGAGATATTAATCTACTTACTTAAACTAGGAAACGCGATATTTTTATTTGTTTACAATACCGATTTCATAGCAACAATTTTATAACAACCCTAGGGTGTTATTTGGTATATAACAACCCTGAAAGCAGGGTTGTTATGATAAAATAACATACCAGTAGGACATTAAATAAATTATTGACGATTTTGTGAATTATGGGATACACTTTTTTGAGCTAACGCTTTTCTACTAAATTAAAGGCACTATATGCGAGTTAAATACATTTTTAAATAATTAAAATTATCCCAAGAATATGCTATTAATTTTTTCGTAGACTAGTCCAGATAGATACTGTATTTTTATTCTAGTAGTGGTGATGATGCTATGTTTACAAAGTACTACGTTCCCACCCATACAAGATATGGTCCTTGGCTAATGGGTTTAATGTTGGGCTACTATCTCTTCATTCTTAGGAAAACTAGACATAATAGAGCCAAACTGGTAAATATACTACAATGTTTTATCAATATCTTTGATCTCAAAATCATGATTCCCGGAAGTGAAAAAAAAAAAATAGTGTACGAGGTATGGCAATAAAATAGTGGAATTGTTTCGGCTTTACTGTAAATTTGGCAACATTGCAAGGTGTGCATAATGATATGTCATCTTCCCTCCACCCACGGTTAAAATTTCAAAATAATTAGGCAAACCGTTCAGCTGAAACCTTTGATTGAAGTGAACCGCATTTTTGTACTCTGTCGGCATTATGAATTTCTGTGCGAAACTTGAGAAATCCGCTACAAAAACGTACGATTTGTTGAGGAATGATTATGGTGATGAATGCCTATGTAGTACTCAAGTTTTTGAGCAGATTAGAAGGTTTAAAAAGAGAAGAAAAGAGATCAAAAAAGATTACCGCCTCGGTCGAAATCCGAGTGATTGTTCAAGTTGATTGGGTGCCTGAGGAGCAGTTCATTAAGCAGGTTTAAAAAGGGCTGAAATATGAAAAAACGACTCATGGATTCTTCATGAAGACAACGCGCCGGAACACAACGCCTTGTCTGTCAAGATCTTTTTGAAGAAATAAAAGAACCATGTTGGTACATCTACCGTACTAACCTAACTTAGTGCCATGTGACTTTCTTTTATTCCCAAAATTTAAATCTGCATTAAAAGGAACCAAATTCCTGTCCGAGATGCAGATAAAGAGAAAAACGGGAGACCTTATGAAGAAACTAACAAAAAGACTTGCAGACATTGCTTCCAATAATGGAATATTCGCACTGGGCGGTGTAGATTTCGGGTAGGAGGGTACATTGAGCGTGGCAATATTTGTTTTTTCGTAATTAATAGTCAATATACAGAGATCAATTCCGTTATTTTATTGCCTCACCTCGTATATGCCTCAGAAAAGAATGCATTTTTTCCTCGAGCAATATTATTCATTACTCGCCCTTGGTGTATAATATACTCCTATTATTTTTCTGTAGCACCCAGCAGTAATCATCTTTGGATGGTTAGTTGGTTTAGGTTTATTAGGAGGAACTTTGTATGGCCCTTATAATTTGAATAAAGATGTTACAGTACTGGAAGAAAGTTTCTTGAATGGTTTCTCCAGACATGGATGGTCGCTCGGTATTTGTTGGGTAATATATGCTTGCACCCAAGGATATGGAGGTACGAATCAGTCACACATATCCAATGATTGATAATAATGATAATATTTCAGGTCCAATAAACGCTTTCTTATCATGGTCGGTATTCCATATTCTTGGTCGTTTTACATATGCAATGTATGTAGATCATCTTATAGTTCTCAGTTTAAACATGTATTCTATAAGAACTTCGACTTATTTCACAGACATAAATATGGTACGTTTATACACTTATAAGAGAGTCACGCTAGAATTATTGAGAATAAGAAAAACAAGCAAACCGTGGAAAACAAAATTTGCACCAAAATTTTATAGTTATTTAATAATAAAGAGCGGCAAATGCAGCGAGAAGACAATATTATCTGAAAACAATATAAATGCACCAAATGTTCGTGATGCTTATTGTATTTTTTAGCACTATCGAACATTTTGTAGCATTTTTAAATAATTGACCGAATAATAAATAGTCTATAAATAAGATTCAGCAAAGAAGTTGCTTATTATTATAGTAGTGTACACGATTAAAATTTCACAACTTTAAACAATAAAGAGCAAGTTGTAAGGTGGAATGAAAAGGCTTAAATTGTCCACGCATGTTGTAAAATTATTTTATTTTACGGAAGTTTTGGGTTTAAGGCAAGCCTATCTTCAGTTATTGATACATTATTATTAGCAAAAACAGTTTTATAAGATAAAAAATATAAAATGTTTCTTACGGTGAATATACAATAATACTGATGAATTTTATTGCGAAGTCTTAAATAAATACGTTGATAAAATTTTAAGATACAGCATTTCAACAAACCTCCGAATCAATTCGGAATTATTGAAATACTGAGGAGTAAAACAGGTAGCATAACACAACCAATGAAGTCATGCTTGCGGAAGTTAATGACTTTTTAGTTTATCTATGTAATTGTTTCAAAAAATCTGTTGTGGCCAGCACAAGACCTTCCGTCAATTCGATGTATTTTGCACAAATCGCATACCAAAAGGACCGTGGAACAGTTTCTATATAATATCATGTAAAATCGAACACGAACACATACTATTTTTTACAAATTTCATACCAAAAGTTCATTTGAAAAGGTTCTAAAAATCCAATAAAATTATGACATAAACGTACACTAAAAAAAATGCGCTTGTCACATTTTACTTTCTGCTTCAGCTTTCCCCTATTTTATTAGGGGTCGCTGTTTCCTCTTCTCTTCCACTCATTCTGTCCAACGCATCTTCTGCACACAGTCCTTCCTTTCTCAAGTCTTCTGCGATACAGTCCTTCCATCTTCTTTTTAGCCTTTCACTGCATGTCACTGGAGAGGACCACTATGAAATACTAATTTTTCATCCCATACTTTCTACATTTGGTTTTGCACTTGCAACACACATCTGCCAATTAGAATTTTGAATGTATCAGATGTTTCCATGATAAATAGCAAAACTGACTAATTTTTGAAAATTAATTTCTTTATAATGCTTTAACTCTACATCTATTGAATATGAAGGAAAATGAATAATCAAACCATATAGAGAAAAGTATTTTCTTTAATAAATATAATAACAAAATGTCAAAAAATAATATTTAACTGCGTTTTTTTGAGAAAAACTGTTAAAAACTTCAAATAAGTGTATTTCCGGTGGATCAATTATAACCAAAATCTAATCAACTCTTCATATGGATGTACAGAATACGAAAGAATTATAATTTTTAGAATTATTGTATTGGAGTTATCGTCGGAGAAAAATTTGTCACACACGGACACACATACACACACACACTGACACACACACACACACGGACACACACACACACACACACATACATACATACATACATACATACTTACATACATACAGACATCATCTTAAAAATAGTAAATTCGTATTGTAGGGACCCTAAAACGTGCTTATTCATTAAAAACTCACCACCGAATTTTTAACCAAAGACAATACCTTCCTTACTTAAAGGTGACGGAAGGTAAAAAGTGTAAAAAAATTAAGGGCATATGGTACTGACAAATTAGTAAAAAAGCTTAATCAATAGGTCTGATTTTCAACTGTTTCTGAGATAAATGAAAAATCGAAAAAAAATTGACAATGATAGCGATCGAACAAAATTTTGTCTATGTCAGTAATAGACTATAAATTTAAATATTGGCCAAGGTCGCCAAACATTTAACTAAGTACAATTATTTGATTTAAAAAAAAAAACAAAAGCATATCTAAGATGACCTCTGAAACATAAACAAAAAGTCTTATTTAATTAAAGTCGTAACTCTTATAGTTTTCAAGATAGCAGAGGTAAACCCCGTAAAAACTCATTTTTCACTGCCTCATATCTCGAAAACTATTGAAGATCAAACCCATGTTGATTAAGCTTTTTTTACTCAATTTGGTCAGTACTATATGCTCTTAAAAAATTTTAAACTTATGTTGAAACATCCTGTATATTTTAAGTTGTATTTAAAGTCTGTTTGGAAATTGACACATTTGTTTTTATTAATGTTAATATGAAGCATCTCTTTAAGTACACGAGCATATTTATTATTAATTAATTATCAATAATTTTCATATCATTAAATTTATGGCCAGTATTATCTGTGCGGTTAGTGAGTGCACTGTAATTTGGCTGTAATATGGTATTTATGTTGATACATTATTTTTTTAAAGGGTTGGGACATCTTCCCTATGTATGTTTCATTACATTTTCCGAATTCGACACGTCCGTAATTAAAGAATTTTACTACAAACATGGACTATTTAAGCCTTTTCATTTCACCTTTAAACTAGTCAACAATTGGTCCTTCCATCTCTTCAAGAATAAAGAGCAACAGAAAATTAATAAGAGTTGTGTCCTCCGCGCGCAAACATTACCGCTATTATACGCCGAGGCATGCGGGCTCAATAAGGTGGCAAATAACATTTTGCGGTATTTCAACTGCAGTCCATATTTCTTCCAGGCCATAGAAGCAGTGATACTCTGTGCTAATTAACGAATATCAGTACTCTTGTCGCAACATGTGGTCTTGCGTTGTAGTGCTGAAATACAGCTGTCAGATTTAGTTGCATATGGGGAGCAACATCCGGTACTAGAATTTCACTAATGTACCGCTGACTGTTTAGAGTACCGGGAATACGTACGAATATTATACGAGATTTCCAGTTATAAGATATTGCACCTCAGACCATAATGCCTTGTGTAGGCGTCATATGGCGCTCACGAATGCAAGCCACATTTCCTCTTTCACCCCGGCGTCGACTAACAAGCATCCGAGAATCATTTTGGGTAAACAAAATCGCGATTCATCAAAAAAATTATTTTATGCCATTCCATAATCGTCTTTCGTTGCACCAGTAATCGCAAAGATCTATGGCGCGCAGTCAAAGGAAATCTTAACGTTTTATAGAGGGAGGGCATTGTTACCCTCCATCATTTCTTTGCTAAAGCCGTAGCACTTTTAGTGCGATTTGGAAATCTAGACGAATAAGATGACGGTCCTCTCTCTCTGATGTCCTCCTAGGGGATCCGTCTATCTGCATCTGTCTCTACTCAATGTAATAGACACTTACAAAATTGACGTCACTGCAAGAGAGAGATAGAAGATCATGCATCCAAACAAACCTCCCCTCGTTGTCGTGCGTCCCGTTCCGTGTTCCTATCTGTCATTGTGTTCGCATCTGTTATTCAGTGTTAAACCTAATTCTTTCTTGTGATTTGTACGTTGTGTTTAATAAAAAAGAGTTTAAAACCAGAAGATGTGTCTGGGGCAACTGTTTTGTTTGATAAATATTGAAGATCATTCGATTATTCAACTAAAACGATGGCTAGAGTGTAAAGTCTACGGCTGATAACAGGTCTTTGTTTAAACGGGGTAACCATGATTTCTATGCTTTGCCGTTAGAGGCGCTCGTGCAAATTGCAATTTTGTAAGTGTCTATTATATTTACATTACGAATTACACGTGCTGCTACATCTCGCAGTGATAAACCGCTCTCACGCATACCCACGGTACTGCCTCTTTTAAAATCATTTTTTTGGTTAAATGCACTAGGCATATTTACTTGGTAACAATCATATTCCAAAAATATTATCTAAATTGACACAACCACCTATAATTTGTGTTTATTCTCAGAGGCGTAAATAGCAATTAAGGCACCTATGGCCAGCCAACATAAATGCGCCTTTTATAAGAAAAGGCGTGTAAATGATATTTATACACCAAATGAGCTAAGATAATGTTTATTCATGAGAAGAAAGTTTAGCTCACGAGTCCTTAAGGCCGAGTGAGTTAAATTCTTCGAGTGAATAAACATACTTAGCTCATGTGGTTTATACTATATTTAATCATTCCTTCTAGAATTTGAAGATGATGATTTTTTAAATTTTTGAAAATAGTTTGTCCCTGAATTTTAAAACATTCTAGTTCGTTCTGAAATTGAATGCAATCTAATTTCCTGTCGTATTCGATGTATAAGTTGACTGCTCCTTTTATTATTTTTAAGTCTGAAAGTGCATTTCGTTTAAAGCTTTTCCGGATAAAAATTCAATTAATGATGTTATTTTATGCATGCATATTTTTAATTCTATCATCCAATTGATTTACACTAACATCATTTACTTCGTAGAAGAGATTTTTTAAAATTAATTGTTTTTTAGCTGAAAAATCTGCTTTTTCTTTTGCAGCGTTTTCACCTAATAATACTTTCTTTCGGCGCTTTCTTTTATTCTCTGGTAAAGGGTTTACATAAAAAATTGCACATTTTTGTTGGCATTCAACCATTATGCTATCAAATTCTTCGTTTCTAAATTCTTTGAAGACGTCCAATAAACTTTTAGTAATTTGGAAGAACGCGTTATATCCTGTGCTTTGGTTTGCAATTGATTATTTACAATTTTTATTTTTCCCAAAATTTTGTACCAACATTATTAAGGAAAATATGAAAATAAAAGATGTCATGCTAGCCATCGCAATAAGAAACATTTTCAGGCGTTGATATTAGAGACCGTTTATAATAAAAATTATATAGCCACAGAGATTACGATGTGATAGTGTGAAAATCACAAAATTGCGACTAAAAAGTCAGATATGAACTATATCTTTGCATTAATCAAACAAATGGAGTAGGTAAATATAAATAGGGTAACTATTGGAAATTTATTTATTATTTGTATTATGCGGAGTACTATGTTGTGTACAGTCGATAGAGAAAGTATGGCATGTAATTCAATCACAATATCAATCGTAATTTAATCATTTTCGCGCTTTTCCAATAAGGCGCCTATGGCCGCGGCCATATCGGCCATAGGCTATTTACGCCTCTGTTTATTCTAATGCTGTTGCTAAGGTAATGTACAAATTATTTATTTACTTATCGCCCGTATGCTTTATGTACAATTTACTCTCTTCATTATCGTAGCAATCGAAGCTTGGTTGATAAATAAAACCTACTGCCCTGGAAATCCTACGGGTAAATATTTAAAAAATTGACAGTGCAATAGTGCAAATTATGTTTATTTTGAAAAATTCAAAAAGAAAATTGAATAGGAGCTTTTAAGAAGTCTAAGAAAATTATGGTAAATGTATTATTTTTGAAGGGAACTACTTCAAACGTACGTATTTAAAATAAAAAATTTAATAAAATGAATCACTCGTCTTACTCTCAATAAGTCAGCGTGACCTTAATATATTTTGCTATTATTTTTTACTTTTAATAATTCCCCTTTGTAGATGTATCAGTTTTGGGGTGATTTTGTTGCTTGCCTAATATTTTCTATTGCGTTAACTTTAGCATACGAGTCTCCTATGGTTACGATAGAAAAAGTTTTATTTGGAAAAGGTAAACAATAGTTATTTATGCAACAAGAGTAACATGTATAGTTTACTTGAGTTGCATACAAATTTTATTCAGTCTACAATAAAAGTGTGATAAAATGTGCATTAACGTTTTATTATTTCACTCGTTAGCGTTAAAAAAGTATACTTTTTTCACACTTTAATTGTGTTAAGAAAGACTTACTTCATAAAACTATTTTAATAAAAAAGTGTACCGTTTTAACAGGCTTAACAATGATAATTTTATGTTATATTAAATGACTTTTTTATAAATTTAGGAAAGGACAGTAATAAGAAGATAGTTGGACCCAAAAATGGCCTCACAAATAAAGGATTTGAAGATGCATGAGATAAACTAATTATATTTTGTGTTATTTATTTTAATAATAAATGTTTTTCATAATCTATCGTATCTTTTACATTTATCAAATAATTTTTATTGCGTTGTTAGAAATATTTATCAAATTTACCTGAATTTTTAAAAAAAATATATCAATTAAGAGCATTGCCGGTCGCCCAGCGAAATAAGTTTTGTAGCTTGTATGACACTAGTGCAGACAAACTTCTTATGTTCCCCTACTACTTTTAAGATATGGTAAGTTTATTTCTCTCTGTCTGCTTTTATATGTGTTTGTCCTTGTTTAAAGCATAAGGGGAAAACTCAGCCCAGCACAGTAGCACAGAGCACACTCATGGACTAATGCCGGTATTTGCTCTGCTAGTGCTACATAGCAGTTTAGTATTTAGAAATCAAACGGGAATAATATTTTCTGTCATCAAAATTTATATTTGTCATAATTTATTTTGAGTACAAACTATATCAATTTTGATATTCAACACCGATTTAATTAGTGATAGCTAAAATCATACCCAAATCAAACTACCCTCGCAAATTTGCACCATTGTAGGAAAAGGATTGATTAACCCATGACGGGCTATATAATTTTATATGTTGGTGCTCAAAATAGGGTCAATTTTCCAAAATTTATCATTTCTATAGACAGTATCTACAAGAATGAATTATTTTTATTGTTTCTGATTTATCTTACAGATACATACAGCATACATAAATAATATATAAAACAGGGCATCGAACCCGCTAAAAACTTAGTACGGTTAATTTGTTTTTGACAGATGGGTTCGTATGCAGTTTTGGTTCAAGCATTTTTCGAATTTGCGGTAACGTTCCGGGTTCAGGATCGGTTCGTCCTAATGAAAATTTAATTAATGTTTTGACACCTCGCTAAGAGAGTTATTGGAATCATGCTAAAAATCGCATATTCGTATTTGAATGAAGAAGCACGTTTTAAGGTCCGTAGAATCCGATTATAACATTTTTACAATGATGTCCATGTTTATGTGTGTATAAGGATGTTGTAACCACGGTTTCTCAAATAATATGATGCTTACGACATGTTTATCTACGGATTCATCAATTGGACAGCAAACATAAATGGGAAGAGCTGATAAGGTTTTGGTAAAAAATGGGTAACCAGAAGTAGTAGTGTATTAAAAAAAATGTTTGTCATTACAAATAGTAAAGAACATTATATCTGATAAATTTAACTTTTTATTATAACTTCTATAGATTTAGAGATAAAGAATGTAATGTATAGAATAAACTGATAGAATAATCATGTAACTTTAAACGTCTGTACCTCGAGGTGCATAAAAATATGAAAAATGAACTAAATTATTTAGTTCAGCCAGAAATGGGTACGTCTTTTTATGACTGTGACTTAAAAATGGATCGAGATACAACAAAAAAAATCCAATTTTGATGTATTTAGATATTTTTCATCATTCTGATTTTAAATTTTGAAACCGCAGGTCGGTATCTTTTATAAACTGAACTAAATTATTTAGTTCATATTTTATATTTTCATGCACCACGCATATACGGTTAAATATAAACGCTAGCTTTGTGATTTCATTGGCGGTTATGGCTGCTAAACTACGCTAACTGCGTTTTTTGGTGCACTTTACAAGGCGTACATTTTCACTTTAATTACCAGTATATGCAAAATATCAATTAAATTGCACTCAAAAGTCAAACAAAACATTTAGCTGATTGCATACTAACTAGTAAGAACTAAGAGAACACGAACAAAATATATTGTTTGTAAACAAACACAAGACAAGACATACTTTCAAACTGACAGAACACAGCAGCGTGCGTTGTCACAAATTCATATTCTGATTCTGATTGGTTATTATTACTATCATTCTAAAACCTGCCGTCCCAATTTTTTTTTTTCTTTTTGTTACATCCATTTCTACAGCATTAGGGTCCGGTATTTCAACCTCCTAACAAAATACCTTGTAAAATAATATGGCTAGTAAACTAAAACCTGAACATTATAAATTGCAATAATTTCACATGTTATTTTTCGATGCGATATTTTTTATTTGTTAGGAACTTATATTTCTCAGACACTTTGCTAGGAGATTGAAAAACAGGGCCTAAGGCCTAAATATGAAAAATTGTAGGAGGAAATACAAATCTACAAAATTTATACCTACGTTAGACAATAGGTAGTAGGTAAGTAAAGTTTTTTTTTTGGTCGTAATCATGCCGTAGTTCTCTAATACTACCTCGCAATTGCACTATTTTTGTAAATAATAAGAAAATTAGAAACAGTACTACATAAATGTTTTCGCATAATCGCACCACGTTTGAATCTTCCAGATCCATATATCGATCGCAACTATAACCTAATAGCATCGTTACTAAATATTCCTTCTCTTATGTCATTACATATATCCAGGGATATAAAATTTTTACAGAAGCTAGTAGATGCTAAAATTAACTGATCCCAATTAGTGAACGATAAAAATTTAAAGTCCCAACTAAAGCAACTAGACGAACACCTTATACCCAGTCTTATACCCCGTTTCTCGATGACTTCCTTCATCCAATCTTGTCCCGACCCTATATCGTCTAACAGAACCGTTTGTTTTCTTCCTTCTCTCGTAACTTCCCTGCACGAAATCCTTAAATGCCTGATAGTTTCCTTTTATCAATTAAATGAATCACTATGGAATGAGTTTATATTCTAGACTCAATACATAGACACTTAATAAATAGTTTTCTTCAGACATTTTATTATTATTTTTGTTTCCTTACCATAAAGTCGTTATGGTGAAATAGGTATTTATGTACCAAGGGTCGTAGGTGTAGTTTTTTTGGTCGAGAACGGGCCTCGATGTTGCAAACATTCGAGTTCTAAAATTACACCTGCGACTCGATGTACACAAGATACAGGCCTCGTTTTTCTCGTCCTGTTATAAGATATTAGCGATTTTACTGTAAATCATAGCCTACTTCAAATTATAATAAACGAGTTAACACAGGCCTTCACTGTAATCATAGATGTTGTGGGTTTTAATTATTATTTTTATTACTAATTTACTTTGTACAACTTTATAACATAAAACATATTCACTGCATGACTCGACTAGACGCCATGTTGTTGTGTTGCTTGTTACTGACTGTCTCAAAAACATTAGGCTTGTGAATGTAGCAACAAGCTACATAATATTAATTATAATAAATACTATATTATGACACCTCCCTCTTTTGAAGTATTTATTTATATAAATAAAAATCTTTATATCTAGCTGGTACATTTATTTGCCTTTTTGGTCTAGGACCTAATGGAACATTTTCACTAGGACTGCTATGATTACTATGATCGATGGACATGGGTGTCGTACTAACAGGATCATACTCTGCTTGATATGTGTTGTAAGACTTTCTTAAATGAAAGTTGTTTCTACGAATATTATTACCTAATTAATTTTTAATAATGAACGAACGAGGGGAATTATGTGCTGACACAATTTGGGCAGGTTTCCATTTACCTTGGTCTCTATATACTATATTATCACCCTCTTTGAAATTGTTATCTACACTTCTTGTCTGTCGATCATAATAATGTTTATACAATTGTCTCTTAACATCTAAATTTTCCTTAAACTCTTTATTTATTTCATTATCGTAAGTAACTCTTATGGGTAACTTTGTTTTCTGTTTCACATTAAAAATTAGTTGAGCAGGAGAACGCTTTAAGCCAGTGATTGGTGTATTACGGTACTCCATAAGAGCAATACTTAAGTCGTCACTTTTACGCAACATATTTTTTGCTATCTGAACTGCTCGTTCGGACAAGCCATTTGACGTTGGATATCTCGGACTACTGGTGACAAATTCAAAACCCCACTGTTTGGCGAAATTCCGACATTCCCAAGACGAATAAGGATTATTATCAGAAATTACCTTATCAGGTACTCCATGAGTAGCAAAACTAATTTTAAATGCATTAATTACATCTTTGGTTTGTTTACTTTTAAGTGGAATAACTTCTAGCCATTTTGTTAGATAGTCAATCAGTACTAAATAATTCTTACCCTGATATTCAAAAAGATCTGATGCTACTTTTTGGAACGGCAATTCAGGCATTTCATGTAACATTAGCGGTTCTCTGGTATTAACAGATCTATAAGTTTCACAGACTTTACATTGTTTTATCATTGTTTCAATATCTGACATCATACCGGGCCAATACATGATATCTTTAGCTCTGTCGCGAGTTCTGTTGATACCAAAGTGACCATGCAACAGTTTTAACATCTTACTTCTTAACTTAGTAGGAACTATAACTCTATCATGAAAAAATAGTAGATCATCTCTTACCTCAATATCACTTTTAATTTTGTAATAGCAACTCATCTCACTTGTTTTACATTGATTTTTGTCCCAACCATTAAAATGAAATTTATTTACCTTTTGCAAAACTTCATCCGTTTTTGTATAATCCTGAAACTCTTTCTTTTTATCATCACTAATTCTTAAGTACTTTACTACTTCGTGTACAACTTCGTTCAGTTCAGGATCATCTACTGTTTTTTCATTACATACATATCTGGACAAATAATCTGCTATAAGTAAATATTTTCCTGGCAAATACTCAATTTTAATATCATATTTAAGCAATTTTAATCTAAGCCTTTGAAGTCTAGCAGAATTAATTTTACACAAATCTTTGTTCAATACTGCAACATTAGGTTTATGATCTGTGATTACTTTTATTGGGCGTCCATAAATATAATTGTGAAACTTTTTAACACCGTAAACAATTGCTAATAGCTCTTTCTCTATAACTGCATACTGTTTTTCAGTATCAGTTAGAGATCGCGAAGCATACGCAACTGGGCGTTTACCTTGCAATAAACAACAGCCTAAACCATTATTAGACGCATCAGTTTGCAGTACTATTTCCTTATTACTATCAAAATGTAACAAAGTCTGAGCATTTTCAATGTTAATTTTAATTTTATCAAATACCTTAGTATGAACGTCAAGCCATTGCCATTCTACATTCTTTTTTAAAAGTTCTCGAAGAGGAGCAGTACTCTCAGCTAAATTAGGTACAAATTCTCTCATAGAATTGAAAAATCCTAACAAACTCTGAAGTTCTTTTTTATTTCTCGGTTTTTTCAACTCCCTTATTATTTTAATTTTATCTAGATCAACCTTTTTACCAGCTTTACTAAACAAATAGCCTAAGTACTTAACTTCATTTAAGCAAAACTGTACTTTACTTTTATTAAACTTTACATTCAATTCCCTAGCTCTATTAGCTACAGCTTTCAAAGTTTTATCGTGCTCCTCACGACTATTTGCATGAATTAACAGATCATCGAAGTATATTATGACATTTGGAATATCCGCAAAATTTTGTACATTTAGCTTTTGAAAAATTTCCGGTGCAATATTCAAACCAAATGGTAGACGTTCAAACTTATAGGTACCAAACGGAGTAGAAAAAGTACAAAGTTTACTAGACTGAGAATCAAGTTCTATCTGGTAAAATCCATCTTTGAAATCTAAAACTGTGAAGAACTGCTTACCAGTTAACTTTGAACTTATTTCTTCAGCAGTTGGAATTTCAAAAAATTCTCGTTTAATATTTTTATTTAACTCTTTAGGATCTAAGCATAATCTTAAATTTCCATCAGTTTTCTCAATGATCACAAGATTACTTACCCAATCAGAGGGCGTATCTACTTTACTAATTATCTTTTGACTAACTAATTTATCTAACTTTTTCTTTAATCTATCTCTAATAGCAAGTGGTACACGTCGTGCTGGACGCGCCACAGGATTAACATTTTCTTTTAATTCTATTTTACACTTTGTATGAAATTTTCCTAAACCTTCAAAAATGTCTGAGTAATCTTTGAAAAACTGATTTTTGTCTTTTATTTCTAAATTATCTATTCGTTTCACTAATCCTATGTCAGAGCATGCACTTAACCCTAACAATGGCTTTACATTTAAATCTACTACTACGAAAACTAATTCTATAAATTTATTTCTTACTTTACAGTTCAGGTTTACACATCCTAAAGGATTTATTTTCATACCACCATATGCCTCAAGTGTGACAGGGGTTGCCTGCATTTTAATTTTCTGGCCCCTGTTTATTTCTTGGAGTAGTTTGTTCGGAATGATGTTCACTTCTGCTCCTGTGTCTATCTTGAACTGTATGGGACGACCAGCTATTTCTACAGCTTCAAACCAAGCATTATTTGTAACAGCACCAACTGAACTAACTTCGCCAATGAATACATCTTCGTCAGCAACAATTTCTTTGACTTGTTTCACTCTGCATGCGCTGCTAAAATGACCCAACTTCTTACATTTATGGCAAGCTTTGCCATAAGCCGGACACTTCTTTGGCAAATGCTTTCTGTTACACCTGCTACAATTTATTTCTTTGCCTCCTTTACTTGAATTCTTGTTGATGCTTTCTTTACCTCGTTCTTGTGATTTTACTTGATCAATTTTACTAGGTTCATCCTCCAAGATAGTCTTCACTCGTTGTTTGGTTATCTCTGCATGTTTACATATTTCAGCTGCTTCTTTTAAGGTTACTGTAGGCATAGTCAATAACTTTTCTTGCAACTTTCTGTCGCTGACCCCAAGCACTATACGGTCAACTAAAATAGACTCCTCTTGCTCTCCATATTCACAAGATTTTATTAATCTTTTAATATCACTTAAAAAATGATCGAATGGTTCACTTGCCTGCTGACACCTGGAGTTGAATACGAATCTTTCATAAATTTTATTTTTCTTCGGGGTGCAAAACTTTTTGAACTCCTCAACTACTACCTCATATGAAGCTTGCTGTTCGCGTGTGAGCTTCAAACTGTTGTATATTTCTATTCCTTCTGGCCCCACAACATTTAGTAACAAAGCAATTTTTACTTTATCTACGGTTGAATCTTTCCCCGATGCAGTCAGAAATATCTCAAAATGTTGGAGAAATCTTTTTAAAATTGTTCTCCACGTTGCCTTCAAAAGACATGGGCTCAGGTAATCTGACGCCATCCATTTTATACTGAACTTATTTACACTATGTTTTTACCGGCTGCGCCATGTAATAATAGATGTTGTGGGTTTTAATTATTATTTTTATTACTAATTTACTTTGTACAACTTTATAACATAAAACATATTCACTGCATGACTCGACTAGACGCCATGTTGTTGTGTTGCTTGTTACTGACTGTCTCAAAAACATTAGGCTTGTGAATGTAGCAACAAGCTACATAATATTAATTATAATAAATACTATATTATGACATTCACAGCAGAATTTTTTTAATAGATTTACGGGCCTATTCTGTAACTAAGTGGTTAATTTGTAGCAACTGGTTTTAACCAATCAAGTTTGTTGATATATAACAAAAAATTGGATTTTGAGTTGTCAAATCAATAGCTATTGGATACATTTTTTAACCAGTTGCTAAAAATCAACCACTGAGTTACAGAATAGGCCTGTTATTAAGAAACTAAAACTTTGAAATAAAGTTTATTTCTATAAGAGTTATCTATACCTACAGAATTTCTGGTAGCAAATACATTTCTTTATAAATAGCTGAGAAATATTTTGTAATCGTCAATTATTTTCATTGTCTTTTTGTAATTCTCGAACCGACCTTAATTGGCTGGCACATTTATTTGTTTATTCGTAGGACACCCGTGATTAATCGGTGCTATACAATATTGTTGAGTTATCTATACCTACAGAATTTCTGATAGCAAATACATTTCTTTATAAATAGCTGAGAAATATTTTGTAATCGTCAATTATTTTCATTGTCTTTTTGTAATTCTCGAACCGACCTTATTTGGCTGGCACATTTATTTGTTTATTCGTAGGACACCCGTGATTAATCGGTGCTATACAATATTGTTTATCTAATATAATTTCCTATCATATACATTTTTTAATTTGTAATCTATTATTGGTTTATTTGTAACTAGCCAGATTTGAAGATTAAGAAATTACAATCTGATAATTGCAAAGATAACTACTTGGGATCTGATATACAACTTACAACAATAGTTAGTACATTTATATAGTGATAACTACAATCCATCTATCATGTGGTCGCATATATTTTTTCTTTTCGTTCTAACATCCAGCTGTACAGCAATAAATATTAAAAGAATTGTAGGGAACAATCCAAATTTGCAGAAATGTATACCTACATTAAAAAGTAAGTTAGATTTTTATTATTTGTTACAAAATTAATGTTCATATTCATACAAGGGTGAATTGAAAAAATCACACTCTACAAAGATAGAACAACAATTTAAAATAGATCACCATAAATACTGAAAGTGCCCCAATTTTAGTGGTAGACGCATCAGGCAAAATACCCAGTGGTATCCTCTCCGGTAATCTCTACGAACTTGGTGCTTTCGACCAGTGTTTAAATATAGAACACCATGATAACAAAACCGGAGAAACTAAACAAGGAAAATATTGCATGGTGAAGATAAATTTACCATTAAGGTGGCTTACTGGTGCGAGGAAAAATGAATTTTTTATTGCTGCGTCACGTGAAGAAATAGAAGAAAGAAAGGATCAAGTTGACAACGGTCTTGGCATTACATTAGGGTGGTGTGTGCCTCATAATTGTCCTATGGGAGAACTTACTAAAGCTATCACAGAAGTTTTGGATAAAGAGGTACCGGGTTTTAAAATAGAGCTTTCAGCGGGTGGTTTATGTCAAACGAAAGAAGATTTAGAAACAAATTTTAGTACGAATGACATTGCGATCATGTAAGAAAATGGATTACAAAGTATTTTGGAGAAGTTAATATTTATATTATTTTTAATATTTTTAGAACATTTTTATCTACGACAGGATTTATAATATTAATTAGTACACTCTATGATATGTATTGTCATTACAATAAGAAAAGTAAGTACAAATAAATACACAGCTTTTGCGGGCATACAGTAGTACAATTTAGTATTAAAGTAGAAGTCAACCTCCCTCTTCCAATAATTATTTACTAATAAACATTTTAGAACCAGCCCATATAATACTAACAGCATTCTCCGTACTAACAAACGGTCAAAAATTACTAACAGTTAGCAAAACTTCTGACCAATTGGGATGCGTAAATGGTATACGAGTCATAAGTATGATGTGGGTAATATTAGGGCATAAATATTTTACAACAGCACAGACACCTCTTATAAATACTATAGTGATAAATGATGTAATTATTTGTCTCTTTATTTTAGAATGCAAACTAATAAAAGAAAATTTTAGTGGATGAATGACCCAAAAAATATGTATCTTCTAAACGCAACTCTTTCCGTAGATACTTTCTTTGTGTTGAGTGGATTGTTACTAGGTTATGTTTTTTGTTTACAAATGGAAAAAGGGATCAAGTTTAACATTTTCACGTTTTACCTTCATCGATATTTAAGGTAAATTTAGTTATTATTGCTTTTATATTATATGGTCTATCAACTACTTGAAATCGAAAAGAATAAGTTTACACCGTATGACACTGTGATTCGAAAACAAAAAATATATTTTTTAGGTTTTTAGACATATTGTTGGGTTTCGTAATCAGGAATACTCGAGATTTCAATAATATTTCTGCTGTTTTTACACTATTTTATTCATTTATTAGATCCAAATTGGAATATTGCAGCATAATTTGGAATCCTGTTTACGAGACTCACCAAGATTTGCTGGAATCAGTTCAAAAAAAAATTCTTAAAGTTATTTATTTTACAATTAATAAATCTTACCCAGAAAGAAATATGCCTTATTCAGCCTTATTAAGCATGTTTGATGTAAAGAGCCTTTTGCAACGCCGGGAAAATACTCTTATTCTTCATCTATTTAGTCTAATTAATAATAGAATCGATGATCCCTGCTGTCTTGCTCTACTAAATTTCCACGCCCCCTCTATCTCTACTCGCTTCTCCTCCACTTTTTATCTCCCTTTCTCCCGTACCAATCTGCTCATGTCTTCCCCACTCTTCCGTATGTGTACTCTTTACAATAAGAAATTCTCTGATTTAGACATATTTCGCTTGAATTACAAACTTTTGCGCAATACTTTAAATTCGTAATGTTTTTTTTTTTTTTATCTAGTATTGTATTTTTTGTACCACTATCCGTTTTGGGCTTGTCCTGTAGGGTAGTTTTTCTTAAATAAATAAATAAATAAATAAATAAATAAATATATTCGGATCGTTGGAATCACTTAACAAAACATAACGAAAATTAAGTTTTTTCTGTTTGTAACAGATATCACAAATTGAACAGAGAGAGTAAAACTTATACCCAAATATTGTGTTATCTTATTAAAATGAGTTCTGAAAACATCTTTCAATATATTAGAGAGAGTAAAGTTTACTATTATTATTTATTATTCTGAAAAATAATTTTACGTTAACACCCAAGTTTCATACACTAGAGGTTCACTAATAATAACAAGTATTATCTTAAAAATCACTTATAACCATATAAAGTGCCATACCAAATTTCATCCAAATCGAATAAAGTAAAGTAAAGCAATTTTTTTTTTTTTCGAATAACTTTGACTTTTACTTTGAATACTGGCTAAACGGTACCCTTTCAGGTAAAGTTAAGTTTAGTTAAATCGTCTTATTTTAGCTTCAGGAATCTGTGGCTAAACGATCTCTCCCTATTTTAGAGACTCCTGTACATTTCAGTTAGCTGATTCTCAATCAAAAAGAATTCGGGATATTGTTTCTTATTATTTATATAATTTTTGAGGTGTACATTTTTAATACCACTGGTCTGCACGAAATCCTGTGTTTTACATGTAATATACTTTCCTGAAGATTATTAATTGCTCGTTACTTATTCTGTATATAAATTAAAAATGTATGCAACATAAATTTTTATGGTTAAAGGAAAACTACTGGAATTCAGTCAATGGTTGAAAAATATATTTTCGGTCTCACATGTGCCTTCTTCAGGACCTACAAAATTATTCACAATGATGCTATAGATAAATTTGATAAAAAAAAAACAGTTTTTAACTTACGTGATAATTTTAACAAAGAAAGTATTGAAACATATAAATATATATAATAAATAACATAGAAAAACATATACAATGGTTGGCATATAAATAATTTTTTATTTTTATTAAGATTAACTCCAGTTCTGGCTGTTGTGATATGGTTCCAAGCAACATTATTTACCAAAATGGGGTCTGGTCCATTATGGCCCCTTTCTGAAGAATTTAAAAACAGTTGTGTTGATTATTGGTGGCCAAATTTTTTGTATATTCAGAATTATTACAACCCTACGGACATGGTAATATATTTGTTCACTTTATTTTATGTTAAAATTAAGAACATTTTCTTTATAGTGCGTAGCACAAAGTTGGTATTTGTCAGTAGATATGCAATTGTATATATTGTCTCCTCTTCTTCTACTACCATTATGGAAATGGCCGAAATATACAGTGTGTACTATGGTAGTGTTACTGTTGGCTTCTATGGCAATACCTTTTACTATTATTTATCTTAATGAAATCACAAAGAAGTAAGTAAATGATAAAATAACTACACTGACCGGCAAAAAAACGGCCACTTTATTTTTTTTTTTTAGTTAAACCGGAAATATTACAACTATATAGGGGACTAAGCTGAATTTAAGATGTTTATTACATTCTAAAATACCTTTAGTTTTAATTTTAACTAACTGGATACACTATTTAACAGTATTAAAAACGACGCAATGGGGAAGTTTAGCATGGTAAAAATTCTACATAACATACTATTTTCTCACAAATGACAGCTGAAATTGAAATTAAAATTATTGCTCCATTTATTTATAATTAATATTTTTTGGGTAAACTCTAAGTACGTCACAAGTCAGTTATGCGCAAACTCAGACAGAACGGTGAAAGCGAACCACTTGAACGTAGGTCGAACAACACCTCAGTCTCAAGTGACGTAACTGCAACCGCGTGCGTCAGTGTATAAGCGACATACGTTGTACCAAGCCTCTACCGACGTCATCACAGCTTAAAATCGGCTTTTCCGGAATATCTGTGCATTTTTGAAAAAAATAAAAAAATGTTACATAATTTTTCAAGTTATTTCCCATGGAATAAAAGAATAAAAAAAAATCGCTAAACTTCCCCATTCAAGCTCGAGAAGGACATACAGCAATTAGTAATTACAAGGAGATCCATTAAAATGAAGCAACCTTTGTTATTTTCCAATTTAGAAAAAAAATCGTATTGAATTGTTTCTGTTACTTTCATAAATTAAATTTATTTCTGAGCTAATTAGTGTATCCCGTACGTATTTTAGAATGAAATAAGTATTTTAAATCCAATAAAAACAATCAGCTCAATTCTCTATTTAGTTATAAAATATCCGGTTAAAGGGACCTTTATAAAAAAATTCAAAGTGGCCGGTTTTTTTTTGCCGGTCAGTGTATTTTCATATTAAACGCTTATGACCCGCTTTTTAATAATAATAGACGCAAAGATATCATAGGCTACGGGCTTGGTACCTACTAATAGCGGTTGGGTCCAGATCTGCAGAATCTTCTTACCAAGCGTGTACTGCCACTGGCCCGTATTTAACATTAATCTCGATAGGTATTTTATAAATTATGTGAAATTAAATTTTAACTTAATCTTATTTCTTTTAATTTACTAACAGTAATTTTCAATAATAATGAGTTTTCTGTAAATATTTATAAAACTACATCCCTGTTTTTATATCTGTACATTGCTTGATATTCCTTTGCAAATAGACACTTACAAAATTGCAATTTGCACGAGCGCCTCTAACGGCGAAGCATAGAAATCAAGGTTGCTATGGTTACCCCGTACAAACAAAGACCTGTCATCAGCCGTAGACTTTACACTCTAGCCATCGTTTTAGTTGAATAATCGAATGATCTTCAATATTATCAAACAAAAAATTTGCCCCAGACACATCTTCTGGTTTTAAACTCATTTTTATTAAATACAACGTACACATCACAATAAAGAATTAGGTTTAACACTGAATAACAGATGCGAATAAAATGACAGATAGGAACAGGGAACGGGGCGCAAGACAACGAGGGGAGGTTTGTTTGTATGCATGACCTTCTATATCTCTCTTGCAGTGACGTCAATTTTGTAAGTGTCTATTGGTTGCTTAACTTTTCAGTTTTGTCTCACAGCATGACATGTAGCTCTTATATCTCTGCCTCTATTATAACACATCCTTCCTTCTCATTTTTTTGCCTTTAAATATATTCGATATTTTTTAATATTTACAGAACGTATCATGGCTAGTGTAAAAAAAATTAATAGCGTAGTCCTGAGATCATTTTTAGTTAAACATGGCATATCAACATACAGTATCGGACATAACCATACCGACTTTGCAGGAATCAATAAAAAACACTAACCATATTTTAAATACTATATATATTTTCAAACTTTATAACAATGTAACACGACATATTCATAAAATCTCATGGACGTTAAAACGTGTAAGTCAAAAGTATCGTACTAAATTTCACAAGTACTTATGTATTTGAATACGGATGTGAGATGGAGATGCTAAAAAAAATAGAGCGACTGTTTAAAATCTTATAATACTATAAAAAAAAACAGATTAACAATTTATGAAAGAACCTTAAATTACACATTAGAATACCCCATTATTTATAACAGCTTTCATTCAACGTAGCATCGTATTAACACGTTCACTGCTGATAACGCATATGTTGCGTTTGCGCATGACTTGGTCTAGCGCTGACGACGCACATGTTGCGTTTTGTACGCAGTTAATTTCTGACCTTGATTATACGTTGACCAATTTTGCAATAATGTTTTGGTGATTGTCAACTTGTTTAGCTATGTTTGAATATTTCTTTTGAATATCTGGTTCCCAGACAAGCTGCAATGAATCCGAATCAGCCCGGTTCTTCAAAAATGAAAGAATCCAAATGTCCTTTTATGATTTTTGATTAATTATAATTAGAAATTTGTTGCCCGAAAGTTCAAAAATTGAGGCTCCCAGTGTATTGAGCCATTCTATCAGTCATCGCGTAAAAGTACGTGGTAAAAACATGCGAAAGCGATACTGAGTCTGTACTTCGAATAGACAACTCATATGAGTAGTGTAAAGCAAGTAATGCAGGGTTTCGCATTGAACTTTGTTTTGAAGGATATTATAGAAAAATGCAGTATTTATATAAAAGAAAATTTATTTTTAAATTTTATTATTTATCAATTTTTGAATTTGATTTTTTTTGTATTTTTTTACATATTTTTGATATTTTTATTTTTTTAAATAAAATATAACAAGTAGAAAAGAAATGTGTTTGATTAAACAAGTTTTAAATAAATTTAAAATCTTCAACGCAAATGTTGCGTTTTCAGCGTTACGGAATAAAAACTTCACCATACGCTGACGACGCACCATATGCGTTTTGATCCCAAAAGGCATAGTAGAAGTTTCAAAAGTTTTAAAATCTATTTCTTACCTTTTACCCTAAATTTTATAACAATATTAGGAAAAAAAGGTATCAGCGTACACAACAACCTTATATTTGATCAGCAGTGAACGTGTTAAATAAATTATCGATGATTTTATGGTTTATAGGATACAATGCGATTATAATTTTAAATAATTGCTTGGTTTTCAGTAGTATTAAAGGGACTATATACGAGTTAGATACATTTTTAAATAATTAAAATTATCCCAAGAATACGCTATTAATTTTTTCGTAGACTAGTCCAGTTACATTCTGTATTTTTATTCTAGAAATGGTGGTGATGCTTCGTTTACAAAGTATTACGTTCCCACCCATACAAGATATGGTCCTTGGCTAATGGGTTTAATGTTGGGCTACTATCTCTTCACTCTTAGGAAAACTAGACATAATAAAAACAAACTGGTAAATATACTACAATGTTTTATCGATATCGATATAATAATTACAAGAATTTTCCACCACCGGGAGTAAAAATCGATATATTTTATCTCGAAATCATGATTCCCGGTGGTGAAAAAATAGTATACGAGACGGGGAATAAAATAGCGGGATTTTTTCGGCGTCCCTGCAAAATTGGCAATATTGGCAAGTTGTGTCATAGTAGTATGTCATCTTCCTTCCATCCACGGTTAAAATTTTAAGATAATTAGGCAAACCGTTCGGCAGTAGCCTATGATTGAAGTGGACCGCATTCTTATACTCCATCGGAATCTTGTTAGGGGCTTGTCTTTAAACTTTAACTCGCAAGATATTGTATTACTCTGAATAAAACTCGATTTCTGGACTGACATTTTCTTTATTGAAAAGACAAAATTATGTTTCACAACGTTTCGAATTCTAAGATCTGCTTCCGTCATCAGGTGAACAGATACTAATTTGCATCTGTGTGTGAAGAAGAATTTATACTATGCGGGGGTCATGCGTGAATGGTTCTTCGGACCTATCGTGTCGCAGGTGGGTTGGTGGTGTTGTAACTGGTTCCTGATATGTCGGCTGCTTTTCTGTCGTAATCTTCAGTGAGTCTTTGATAATAAGCTGTTTCCAAGCTGGTTTGATTTCTACGCTGGGATGACTGAAAATCTTTTCTTGGTTTTTCATAATGATGGCTGCTTCCTTGAATTTCCTTTTAAATGTGTGACTTTCTTTGTGTATTACTTTGGCTTGATTCCACTGTATTCTATGGTGTTTCTCCCAGGCGTGTTCAGCTATTCCTGACTTGGACGTCTCTCCCCTCTCAGTGTGCCGTCGGTGTTCTTTAATACGTTGTTCTAGTGGTCTCTTGTTTCTCCCACATAGGCGAAACTTGAAAAATCCGCTACAGAAACGTACGATTTGTCAAGGATTATGGTGATGAATGCCTATGTAGTACTCAAGTTTTTTGGGCAGATTAGAAGGTTTAAATAGGGAAGGAAAAATACATATCAGAAACGATTAGCGCCCCGGCGTGAACGGACAGTTTTTTTTCCAAATCCGAGTGATTGTTCATGTGGATTGGGTGCCTGAGGGGCAGTTCGTTAACCAGAAGAACCCTTAGTCATGCACGGCCGAAAGAAAAATGGCTGAAATATGAGAAAACGACTCCTGGATTCATCATGAAGACAACGAGCCGGAATACAACGCCCTGTCTGTCAAGACATTTTTGACGAAACAAAATCACCGTGTTGGTACATCAACCGTACTGGCCTGACTTAGTGTCATGTGACTTTCTTTAATTCCCAAAATTTGAATCGGCGTTAAAGGGAACCAAATTCGAGGTAGCAATATTTGTTTTATTCGTTATATTTTCCTTGTCAATATTCTGAAATCAATGCCGTTATTTTATTGCCTCACCTCGTATATGCCTCAGAAAAGAATGCATTTTTCCCTCGAGCAATATTATTCATTACTCGCCCTTGGCACAGATTACCTATTCTACCGTAACCAGATACGACACTCTCTGTCGGTACCTTTGAAGTTAGTGTCCACAGAAAATTTTATCGGCGGCCATGTTTTTAATGAAATAATTTAATACACCACAATCCTTCTAATATGAGGGGAACACAATTTGGCTTGTAGCCGAGTTGGTTAGAGCGAGGGTTAGAGCAAACATCGAATCCGAATCCATGTGTGAGGTCACGAGTTCAAATCCGTATAAAGGAAAAATTTATTTTTCAATGTTTTTTTTTTCTTTTTATTAAATAGTTATTATATATCATTTTATTTAAATATATTACTAATATAAAAACAAATAATTAAATAATACAATACCTATTATTTATAATAATATATAAAAATCTACTGCTACACTATGCATTATAAATAACAATATAACATAAACAACTAGGAATCAATAAAGCCATTACTTATTATTTATAATAATAATAATAATAATAATAATAATATTATCATTATTAATAGATGTTTTCCTTGTATTGTATTAAAATTCCTGTTTATAAACTTTGCTGACAAGGATGGGTAAATTCAATTTCTTTAATTTACTTTACAATATTTTTAATGATATGAAATTGTATGGCCACAATTTCAAAATTATGAAAAAAAATATTGTTCCATTTTATTTTCATGGCACAATAACTTTTATATTCCTTATTTATTTTGCAAACGATAACGGCAAACAAAGAACACGCCATTTTATTAACGATATATATCATGCGTAAACAACCTGCACAGTTCAAAATTTGCACCAACGAAATCGGCGAGTGTCGCATCTGTATACGGTAGTATAGATAATCAATCTGTGCCCTTGGTGTATAATATACTCCTATTATTGTTCTGTAGCACCCAGCAGTAATCATCTTTGGATGGTTAGTTGGTTTAGGTTTATTAGGAGGAACTTTGTATGGCCCTTATAATTTAAATAAAGGTGGTACATTACTGGAAGAAAGTTTCTTGAATGGTTTCTTCAGACATGGATGGTCGCTCGGTATTTGTTGGGTGATATATGCTTGCACACAAGGATATGGAGGTACAAATCAGTCACTTACACATAGCCAATGATTGATAATAATGATAATGTTTCAGGTCCTATAAACACTTTCTTATCATGGTCGGTATTCCATATTCTTGGTCGTTTTACATATGCAATGTATTTAGATCATTTCATAGTTCTCAATTTCAACATGTATTCTATAAGAACTACGACTTATTTCACAGACCTAAATACGGTACGTTTATACACTTATAGGAGAGTCACGCTAGAATTATTGAGAATAAGAAAATCAACAGGCCGTGGAAAACAAAATTTACACCAAAATTTTATAGTTATTTAACTATAAAGAGCGGTAAGTGCAGCGAGAGGACAATATTATCTGAGCAATATACATGCACTAAACGTCCTTTATGCTTATTGTATTTCTTAGCACGATCGAACATTTTGTATCATTTTTAAATAATTGATCGAATAGTAAATAGCCTAGCTGTCCAAAATGCAACATCAAAAAATAAATAAATAAGATTCATTGAAGAAGTTGCGTATAGTAGTGTAAATAATTAAAATTTTACAACTCTAAACAATAAAGAGCTAGTTTAAAAGTGAAATGAAAAGGTTTAAATCATCGACCTTTAAACTAATAGACGCAGTGTACGAGCAAAACGCCTGTCCCACCATAACGGTGCAGACACAGTATCTCTATCCTTCAACAGTACGGAAGTTAAGAAAACGCAGCAAAATAAATTTGATTTGTCCCTAACTTGTTGTACTTGGTGCATTATCGCTAAGAGTATAGATTTAATTTTGTGCATAATTAGATTCATTATATATTTTTAATACAATATTACATACATATTATATTATAGGGGACAAGTAATAATTAATAAGAACTTACATATAAAATGACACAGCTGGACCTCGTACGTACTGCTGACTGCACGAAATACACCGTTTCCCCATTATTTTGTCACATACACACCTCACAACACATACACGTATATATTGACAGAAATAATTGTAAATGTTCTCCAAAAAAGCAAATAATACACAAACAGTTACGAAACGTCAAATGTAGATTTTGACAACTATTTAGTGATAGAGAGCGATGTATAGAGGTTTATATATGACTGAAAAAGATGTACAATGAGTACGAACGCATGCGCAGTATACTTTAACTGAGAACTTCCGTACTGTTGAAGGACAGAATATATATTTCTATCTTTCTATGTTGGAACAATACTCTAACAATAAAGGAATAGGAGACACTTGGTTTAAAGGTCGATGGTTTAAATAGTCCACGTATGTTGCAAATTTCTTTTATTGCGGACGCTTCGGGCTTAAAACAAGCCCATCTTCAGCTGTTGATTATTATTAGCAAAAACAGATCTACAGGATGAAAAGTATAAAATATTTCTTATCTAACGGTAATAATAATACTGATGAATTTTATTACAAAATCTTGAAATAGTATTAGACACAATGATCTTTATAAGCTACGAAGATAAAATTTTAAGATGCATCTTTTTAACACACCTCAGAGTCAATTCGGAGTTGGTGAAATACTGAGGAGAAAAACAGGTAGCATAAAACAACCAATGAAATCATACCTGGCGTACGCGTAGTTTAAATTCCGCCAAACAGCGACGAATACGTTATATAAAGAGAGGGCGTCTTGTTACCCTCCATCACTTCTTTACTAAAGCCGGTGCACTTGTAGTGCGATCTTGTAAATCTAGACGAATAAGATGACAATTCTCTCTCTCTGATGTCCTCCTATGAGTCTACACCAGTCTCTACTCAATGTAATTGAATTTACATTACGAATTACACGTGCTGCTACATCTCGCAGTGATAAACCGCTCTCACGCATACCCACGATACGACCTCTTTCAAAATCATTTATTTGATTAAATGCACGAGGCAATCATTTTCCAAATATATTATCTAAATTGACACAACCAATAGTTGTTTTACTAAAGGAAACTATAATTTGTATTTATTCTAATGCTGTTGCTAAGGTAATGTACAAATTATTTATTCAATTATCACCCGTGGGCTTTATGTACGATTTACTCTCTTTGTTATCTTAGCTTGTTTTGATTCTTTAATGCTCATTTGCACCAACAAAATTTAAGCCTCGACTTTGCTAAGTTAACTTTAACGTTAAGTCAGACTTAAAATATAAGTTGTTTGCACAACGAATATTTGAGCTGAGATTAGGTAAGCTGAGATATTCTAGGGAATTTCTCTAATTACTAATTTCACACTTATTGTGACACATCCGTAAAATATAAAAATCTGATGTGGCCAACACAAAACCTCCCGCTATGTATTTTTTATTAATTTAAATACATACCTACGGATTTACTAAAGCTGCAAACTGTTCCATTGCATAAAACTATTGCTTTATTTACTATTTTCTTTTTAAAATGTTACTATTATTAATTTGAAGTGATTAGTTTTTTGACAGTGACATTTACTGTCAGTTACATTAATTTGAAATATGAACTGTGTAACAAAGGAATTGTTTTTCTTAGGCTCCAGGATTTGTAAAAAAAATTATTTTTAAATTTATCTGTAAAATATATAGAAAAAGTATTAATGTATTCCTGTAGAAAATTCAACAATCTTTAATTTTCATAACGACAAAATGCGAAAAAATGGCATTTAATGGTATTTTTTGAAGAAAAACCATTATGAGCTTCAGGTAAAGTGCCATTTCCGGTTATCCGATTTACACCAAAATCTAATGGCTTCTTTTCATATTAGAATAAGGTATAAATACAAGGTTTCAACATTTTCTGAACGATAGTATTTGAGTTAGAGCGAAGACAAAATCCCTACACATACACACATACATACATATACACACACATACATACACACACATACAGACATCATCGTGAAAATGTTAAAATTGGATTCTAGGGACCTTCAAACGTGGTCATTTACTAAAATCTCGATATGTGATTTTTAACACGATCCCTATACCTCCCTTACCAAGGGTAGCGGGAGGTAAAAATTAATTATTAAATAATATAAACATGAATTAATAAGTTATAATTAAATCATTGGTTTTGGGCAAGTAAAATTTATAAATATAACGTAACTGGAAATAATATTTGGTATTTATTACTTTAGCGATGTTTGAAAAACGAAATAGGAGTTCAAATGACACACCTGGGGATTGTATTTTTATACCAGTATCTACTGAAACTTACTTTAAATACATTATTAATTCTTCTGAATAAATCAGTAGAGTAAATTATTTAAGAATTATGTATGTAGGTACTTACAACGATTTGATTAACAATAACAGAAAAAATTACTCCAAAAAAATCTGCAATACTGAGCAAGTGATTTCCAATATGTAGCGAGAGTTCGCAAAAAAATAACAATTGATTTACAGGAGACGAACTATCATGTATGGAAAAAATATTATTTCAAAATAAAACAATTATCACAATTAACTTATCATTTACGAAGTCGATGTCTTGTTCGATAATTTTTAATAAATCATGCTTGGTTACGTCTGATAATCTAAATTCTTTAAAAAAGTTATTTTTGTTAAATGTGCAGATTGTGCACCTCTCTTGTAAATTGTCGTCAGCGGCATAAACGTTAAAATTTACCATATTAGTAATATGAGATACAAAAACTAAACACAGGTAGTGACGATTTACAAGCTAAGTCTAGGTTAAGTCGCCAACTGCCGGGGGCTTAAATTTAAGCCTGGCTTAAGATTTTAAGTTCCCAATTTGTACGTGGTGCAAAGAAATTTAGGTCAGACTTAAAATTTGAGAAGACTTAAAACTTAAGTCTTGTTGGTGCAAACGGGCATAAGTAATTTGAAATTTTCCGAGAGTTGGTTTTTGGCCATCTGCACCAACTCTCTTCAATATATACGTAGACGACATCAAGCGTGAATAGAAATCAAAATACAACGAAGGATAAGTTTTTAACTCTCTTTTATATGCTGACGATTTAGCTATAATTGCTGAAACTGAAGATAAACTTCAAAAATGCATATACCAACTAAAGAAAACCTGCAAGAAATATAACATGAAGATATCAATCGAAAAAAGCAAAACTATGGCTTTCATAGAAACTAAACCTGTAAGAACTAAAATAGTAATAAATAATAAAACCTTAGAACAAGTTAAACACTTCAAATACCTGGTATGCGATGTAACTGTAAACTCTTAACATACGATTATTGCAATGATATCGAACAAAAGATAAACAGATTCAACAGTGTATGCGGAACTATAAACCGAAAACTAAAAAATAAAACAAGAAAGGATACATAGACAAAATTTTACAAAACAATTGCAGTACCAACACTCACATTCGGAAGCGAAACATGGATAATCACAAAACAACAAGAAAATAGAATCCCGACAAAGAAGATGAAATTTCTCAGAAGTGTAAAGGGATGCAGCAGAATAAATAGATTTAAAAATGAAGATGTTCGAAATTAGTTAAACATTTACAACATAAATGAAAAAATTAAACAATATAGACATGATTGGAAAGAACATATAAATAGAATGGGTGAAGAAACAGTCCCACTGAAAGCTATTAAATATAAATGCAGAGTAAGAAAATCTGTTGTGGCCAGCACAAGACCTTCCGTCAGTTCGATGTATTTTGTACAAATCCCATACCAAAAGGTCCTTGGAACAAATTCTATATAATATCATGTAAAATCGAACACGAACACATACTTTTTTTTTACAAATTCCATACTAAAAGTTCATTTGAAAAGGTTCTTTAAATGCAATAAAATTATAACATAAACTACACTAAGTAATGTCCTTCCATCTTCTCTTTGGCCTTTCTCTGCATGTCACTTGCGAGTAACAATATGACATACCAATTTTAGATCCTATACTTTTCATATTTGGTTTTACACTTGCAACTGACATCTGTCAATTAATTTTTTTTGAATAATTATGTCAGCTGTTTCCATAATAAATTGCAAAGCAGACTAATTTTTGAAAATTAATTTCTTTATAATGCTTTTAATTTACATCTATTGAATATGAAGGAAAATGTATAATTAAACCGTATAGAGAAGAGTATTTTCTTTAATATATATAATAACAAAATGTCAAAAAGTAATATTTAACTGCGTTTTTTTAAGAAAAACTGTTAAAAACTTCAAAAAAGGGTACTTCCGGTGGATCGATTATAACCAAAATCTAATCAACTCTTCATATGGATGTACAGAAGAGGAATACGAAAGAATTATAATTTTTGGAATTGTAGTATTGGAGTTATCGTCGGAGAAAAATTTGTCACACACGGACATACATACACACACACGGACACACACACACACACACACACACACACACACACACACACACACATACAGACATCATCTCAAAAATAGTAAATTCGTATTGTAGGGATCCTAAAACGTGCTTATTCATTAAAAACTCACCACCGAATTTTTTGACCAAAGACAATACCTTCCTTACCTAAAGGTGACGGAAGGTAAAAAAACGTGGGACGTGCAAGAAAACGGTGGGTTCCGTAACAGGCATTTTGCCTAATACCTGAAGCGAAGAAGAAAAAGTTATCTTAGCAATCAAAGCTTCGTTGGTAAATAAAACCTACTGCCTTGAAAATCCTACCGGTAAATATTTAAAAAATTAACAGTGCAATAGTGCAAATTATGATTATTTTGAAAAACTCCAAAAGAAGATTGAATAGGAGCTTTTAAGAAGTCTAAGGAAAGAATTATTGAAGGGAACTACTTCAAACAAACGTATTTAAAATAAAATTAATAATATGAATCACTCATCTTACTCTCAATAAGTCAGCGTGACCCTCATATATTTTGCTATTTTTTTATTTTTAATAATTCCCCTTTGTAGATATATGAGTTTTGGAGTGCTTTTATTGCAACCCTAACACTTTCTATTGCGTTAACTTTAGCATATGAGTCTCCTATGGTTACGATAGAAAAAGTTTTATTTGGAAAAGGTAAACAATAGATATATATGCAACAAGAGTAACATGTATAGTTTACTCGAGTTGCATACAAATTTTATTACGTCTACAATATAAGCGTGATAAAATGTGCATTACCGTTTTATTATTTCACTCGTTAGCGTTATAAAAAGTAAACTTTTTTCACACTTTTGTTGTGTTAAAAATGACTTACTTCATAAAACCATTTTAATGAAGAAAGTGTACTTTTTTAACAGGCTTAACAGTGATAATTATATATTATATTAAATTACTATTTTTATAAATTTAGGAAAGGACAGTAATAAGAAGATAGTTGGATCCAAAAGTGGCCTCACAAATAAAGGATTTGAAGAATCATAATATAAACTAATTATAGTTTGTATTATTTATTTTCATAATAAATGTGTTTCATAATCTATCGTATCTGTTACACTTATCAAATAATTTTCATTGCGTTTTTAGAAATATTTATCAAATTTACCTAAAACTTTTTAATAAATATATCATTTAAGAAATTTATTATTTTATTTTTTCTGATTTATTTTACAGATACATACAGCATACATACATAATGTATAAAATATAGATGGATATCCTACCTACCTGTACAAATAAATAAAATGCAAGATTGAAATAATTTTGCTAAATGACAAATGCAGTAGCCTCGCGTATAGCCAAAAAGGTTAATAACATTAAATTGACACAAATTGCAAATAATTTTGTTAAAGAAATCTGGTTTGTTACAATAATATGAGTTACTGTTTTTTTGTGAACTTTGTTTTCTGTTTTTACTTTTTCGCTCTTTTCATAAGTCTTGGTTATCGGAGTGTTTGATCATTGTTAACAGATAAACATAAATTTATTATACTGGTGTATTTAAATATGTATTAAAGACACTTATAGGCAAAAGTGATTGTGAGATATTGAACAGTAGTTCAACCACTGGAGGGTAGTGCTGTCGCATCGTTGTGTCGTCACACGAGAGAATTTAAATTTTATTAAAAAATTCAAAAATTCGTAATTAAAATATTGTATCCTTCTAAAAGGTAAAACATGAACCTATATTAACTTTGCTTACATTTTCAGCAAAAAATATAAAAAATTGTGGAAAGACCCTATTTATATAGCTTCCCGTGGAGACAATCTTCTGTACTCAGATATTTTTATAGTATTCATTTTAATACCCTTATTATATTTGATCAGTCTATATTTTGATTCCGGATTACTGTTGGGCAAATTATTATTGTTATAACAAAAATATTCAGAAAAATTTAAATAAATCTTATTTTTATAGTTCTTTTGCAATAAGCTATGTTTGTAGTATAATAAAATATTCTTATACACACAAAAAAGGATATGATATAAGGCATCCGGTTAACCAGGTGGCAGTACTTGTAGATAATACTTTACTAAGAAAATATTTTGAAGTGCTATGACATGTTCACACGTAATTTATTATTAGAAGATCTTTGATTCTTTTGTATTTCCTATCATTAATTTCTAATAAATATGAAATCTGCATATACATTATCGTTGTTTTCTTATTTTATATAAAATTCTCAAAATCTGAAGATTAGTAATTAAAATCTGATAATATTGAAGATTATTATTTCCTGCCTGATACATAAATAATTGCTACTATAATACTACGTTTATTGCAAAATCTACAATCATTCGAAAACATGTGGTTGAAAATATTATTTCTGTTCATTGTGGCATCCACTGCAACAGCAATAAATATAAGAAAAATTGTAGGAGAAAATCCGAATCTGCAGAAATGTATACCTACATTAGACAGTAAGTTAAATTTTTATTATTTTTAACAAAATTAATGTTAATATGAGGGACACGCTCGAATTAATGAGAAAAAAACATATAGTTCATATTATTTAGAATTTTATTTTAAACGTTCAAAGTAATTCTCTCCAATAATGCGAGGTGTGGCAATAAAATAACAGGATTGATCTTAGAGTTGACTGTTCAAAAAATTACGCAAAATAAATATTATCACCCTCAATGTACTCTTCTTCCCGAAACCTAAACAGTCCCATCAGTGTCGGATTAACCATGAGGCGCGCGCCTCTGGGCCCGGGCCTGCTAGGGGCCCGGGTACGGCACCATTTTGTGGTTGTATTTTATTTACTTTATACGTTTACTTCTGTTGTAATTTTTTTTTGTTTAATTTATTAAATAAATTATATTTTTGGGATCTTATGTTTTATTCTAGGGGCCCGAAAATTGTTAGCCCCTCAGGCTCGAAAATACCTTAATCCGGCACTGCGCCCCATGCGAATATACCATTGTTAGAAGAAATATCTGCAAGCCTTTTTTGTTAAATTGGTGATAAAGTGCCGATTTTTCTATCACCGTACATAGGATTCGAATTTGGTTTCTTTTAATGCAGATTTAAATTTGGTAATAAAAGAAAGTCACATGGCACTAAGTCTGGCGAATAAGGTTGATGTGATGATTTTGTGTTTCGTCAAAATGACTTGACAGACACTATTGTGTTCCGGCGCGTTATCAGTATGGAGAATCCATGAGTCGTTTATCGCATTTCAGCTCTTTTTCTTCTCACCCGTGCATGAAGGGTTGTCAAAAGTTCCTTATAGTATATCTGGTTAACGAACTGTCCCTCAGGCACTCAATCAACTTAAACAATCCCTCGAATACATCAACATAAATTTTCTTCACAACTCGTTCGTTTCTGTAGCGGATTTCTTAAGTTTCACATAGAAATTCATAATGATGCTAACATGATTCCGACGGAGTACAAAAAAGCGATCCACTTCAGTTACAAGTTATTGCCGAATAGTTTGCATAGTTATCATAAAATTTTAACCGAGTATAGATGGAAGATGACAAATTAATAAGACACACCCTGCAATATTGCCAAATTTACAGAAAACCCGAAAAATCAGTTATTTTGTTAGAACACAATTTTTGAAAATAAAAAACTTGTGTGTGCCGTTTTTTATTAGTGCTAAAAATTGTAACACGTATCGTTTTTGCAAATTATGAAAACTGAATGACACAAAACGACTGACAACAACAAAAAAAAAAAAAATAGGTGATCTAGTATGATTCTATTAATAGCTAAGAATACAATTAGGGGACTCTATTGTTACCTTAGATAATTTTCTTAATAGCAGCATTTATTTTTGGTAACACCTGTACGAAGACACCCAGATTCTTTTCGTTCTGAACTGACTTCTTTTTTCGTTCAAATTCTTTATACAAACGGTAAATTCCTGATTTTCCTATTCTCAATAGCTCTAGCGCGATTCTCGTATAAATTAGGATACCTTAAGTACTTAAAAAGTGTCCTAATTTTAGTGGTGGATGCTTCCGGAAAAATGCCCAGTGGTATGCTCTCCGGTAATCTCTTCGAATTTGGTGCTTTCGACCAATGTTTACAAATAGAACACCACAACAATCAAACCGGCGAAACTAAACAAGGAAAATATTGCATAGTAAAGATAAATTTACCAATAGAGGGACCTACTGGTGCTGAGCAAAATGAATTTTTTATTGATGCGTCAACTGAAGAAATAGAAGAAAGAATGGTTCTTACTATGTCTGGCGGCGGTCCTGGGATCTCATTAGGATGGTGTGTGCCACATAATTGCCCTATGGGAGAACTTACTAAAGCTATTACAAAATTTTTCGATAAAGTAGCACCAGGTTTTAAAATGGAGCTTCCAGCGGGTGGTTTATGTCAAACGAAAGAAGATTTGGAAACAAATTTTAGTACGAATGACATTGCAATCATGTAAGAAAATGAGTTATAAAGTATTTTGGTGATTGTTTATTAATGTTTATAATATTTTTAGAGCATTTTTATCTACGACAGGATTTATAATGATAATGAGTACACTGTACGACATGTACTGTCATTACAATAAGAAAAGTAAGCATAAATAAACAGCTTTTGCGGGCACAGTAGTACAATTTAGTATTAACGTAGAAGTCAAACTCCCCTTCCAATAATTATTTACTAATAAAGTTTATAATTAAGTACTCAATACTCCGAAAGTACGAAAGGATATAGACTAGCATTAAGACTGGTGAAAAATTCATTGACTTCAAAGGGATTTTCACAGCTCAGTTGGGAGAGCATCGTACCGGCAATACGAAGGTCCTAGGATCAAATCCTGGTAAAGTCAATGAATTTTTCACAAAATATTTCTTCATATTTAAATATTCACGTGTTTTAAGTGGTTTAGATAATTTTTTTCTAAAAATAGAATGATATCTGCTACATCGTACCACATTCAAAAATGCTTTCAATAATTTAATTACAAATGAGCGAAACATATTTTTTTGCAGTTATTAAAATTTTGATTTTACCGGAATGACGCTGCCTACCTCTGTAATTCTCGATATTCATATTAGTCATCAACACGTTTATTGTTTTATTATATATTAGCAACCCATTTTACTTTTCATAAGTGACTTGGTTTTTAATATTTTGTTTTCTACCAAGTGGCTTATGAAATGTATTCTGTTCTGCCTATTCCTAAAATTTCAGGCAGGAACATGTAATATATACAGGGTGTTATTTAAAAAGCGGGCCATAGGCGTTTAACATGGGAAATCAGTTTTTCCTTGCGCAAAACTTAAAAAAAAAAAACATTTAAATTTAGTCAAAAATATTTCATATAAATTTTGCTGAGAATTAAATTCTACATCCAAATTACTAATCAGATATTTTATGAATATTGCTCATTTGTAGAGATAGCCATCATGGAATTTAAACAAAATTACAAAGAAATGCATATCGTTTGAACTGTCATAAATTCAATAAATCCGTCATTACAGGGATTACGGGCAAACAATGTAATAATCGAAACACAGCTGACCTCAAAACCACTATCTATCATTTATGAATGAATGTCAGTTGGGTATTACTATAGTTTGTCTACAAAAAAAAAAAAAAACCTAGGTAACTGATAATTCCTATTTGGTAGACAGTGGTTTTTAAAAGTTCAATTATTGCACTATTTGTAAACCCTGTAATGACGGATTTGTAATTAATATTTACATTGCCTAAGCATTGTGTGTATTACTTGCCTAAGCATTGTGTGTATTACTTACAGGATTTCATATTGTGCCGGTAAAAGAGTGCAGTGAATCATAATGTGCTAACATGCAGTACATTTAGTAGAATCTCTATTTCATTGTAATTATTTATTTTAGAAGTAGCCCATATTATGCTAACAGCATTCTCTGTATTAACAAACGGTAAAAAATTGCTAGCAGTTAGCCAAAATCCGGACCAACTGGGATGCTTAAATGGATTAAGAGTGATTAGTATGATGTGGGTATTATTGGGGCATAAATATATTGGGGCAATGGTAGACCCAAATATAAATACTGCAGCAATATTGACGGTTGGAAATTATTTATATTTTATTATGAAACATTAACTAATATAAATATATATTTTTTAGTGGAAACAAGATCCCAAAAATATGTTTATGCTAAACGCAAGTTTTTCTGTAGATACTTTCTTATTATTAAGTGGATTGTTGGTTTCGTATGTCTTTTGCTTGCAAATGGATAAAGGGATGAAGTTTAATATTATTTCGTATTACATACATCGATATTTAAGGTAAATACAAAATTGTTTTAAACAAAATTTTATGCAAGAACTGGACAAAACAGTAATTTTTATTTTCATCTAGACTGACACCAGTTCTGGCAGTTGTAATGTGGCTTCAAGCATCAATAGTAACCCAAGTAGGAAATGGTCCACTTTGGCCTATGACAGAATTCTATAAACAAAATTGTGTTGATAATTGGTGGGCAAATCTTTTGTATATTCAGAATTATTACCTTCCCTCCATTAATATGGTAAGAAATATATGCGCTTTATTTTGTGTTGAAATAAAATTAAGAATATTTTTCCTACAGTGCTTAGGCCAAAGTTGGTACTTATCAGTAGACATGCATTTGTATATATTATCTCCTATTCTTCTAATACCATTGCGGAAATGGCCGAAGTATACAATGTATTCTATGGCGTTGTTACTGTTGGCATCTATGGCAATACCGTTTACTATTACTTATCTCAATGATCCTCCTGCTGCCGTAGAAGCGTAAGTACAAATTTTTAATTTAATTAATTCGCCCCTGTTTTGTAACTCAGGCGATATTCAACCCGAAATAGAACCAGCAATCGATAATAGTAAATTATTCAGTGTCTACTATACACGTAATTATTAGCTACAATTAATTATCGATCGAAAACTTTTATCGATTGAGTTACAGACGAGGGTTGAATATAACATTTAGTGAAGTTTTTTTATAGTTCGTTTGTTTTTTTAATACGTAAAACTATTGGATTAAAGGTGAAATGAAAAGGCTTAAATGGTCCACGTATGTTGTAGAATTCTTCATTTAAGCCTTTTCATTCCACCTAAACCACTCAACGGTTGGTGCTTCCATACCTTCAACAATAAAACTATTGGATAAAATTTTCAATCTATGTGTGTACACTTTAAGATCAAGCCAGCTACGTCACGACTGGGTTCTGCAGACCACGCCTCCAACAAATTGTTCAGTGGCGTGCCAAAATTTTATTTTAGTCGCTCGGTCAAGTGCTTCTACTTTACAAAAAAATGCATACGAGAATAGTCAAATTAGAAGAGTAAATTTTACAAAAATCTGAGATGGAATAAGCTCAAAAATTACATTTTTCGCAATTTTTGGCAAATTAAAAAAAATCTAGTAATATCTCAGTAACTATAGGAGATATATTATTTAAATTTTAGATACGTATAACACTAAGCATGTAGTTCCTCATAAGTTTTATGTAAAATGGCAAAATGTGTTTAATAACCGAATAAATAAATATAATGTTATTTTTGGTAAAATTCAAGTGGTCAAAAAAATACTCTGTTACTAAATCTCGTCTTTTAGTACATATAACGAAAGAAATATGAAAAAAGATTCAAGATGGTTTTTAGTGAAAAAATTAATTCAATATAAAATATTGTTTGTCACAAGTTACTAACAATTTATTATATCAAAGAGAGCAACATCGGTCGCTCGGCGCTTAATTGTAGTTTGTAGCACTTTAAAATTCCTAATAGGAATAATAATAATAATTTATTTAAAATATGGATTTTTTATTGAATCACCATTAAATTAAACTGGAACATTCCTATAAATCCTATCAAAAATAAACGCTTTATTACGAAACGTAATTAGCCCCCAGTTTTAAACAAATCTAACGAGCCTATGAATGGGGGATTACACCATTTTTTTTTATAATTTCATCTGAAAATATTAGGAAAACTAAGACTATTGATGAAAATTTATGTGTTTTTATATCAAACTGTTTTCATCATGGACCTAAATGTTCTTGAAATATATGCTATTTTAAGTTATATTTACATAAAAATAAATGAATATTATAACACTGTATAAGTATACATACTTTATAATTACAGGTGTATTTAAATTATTAAGTTTAATGCAAGAAATTTATGTTAAAATAAAAACTGTTTGGAAACTGTAGTACAGGAATGTTAGCCCCTCCTTTCGAATTTGAATTTCTTAACTTCCATTGGTAGTAATCCCACCTCCTAACACGCTATTTGTAATGCATGTATAGGCGGTTCTCGGTCGCCAATCAAAATATTTTCATATTAGTGTCGAAGCGTTATAACAAAAACCCTTTATTTCCGAAATATCTCAATTATACCATTTCATTTTTTTATTAATATTCGTTACTCAGCATATACATTCGTATCCCCCATTCTGACTGCAGCCAATTGTACTCGTTAAGGTCACTATTTTTTCCCTTGCCGCATACCAGACGATTGATGACGCAGATGGCTTGAAGTTAAAGTGTACGCACTCTACAAATAATTTTTCACATATATATATTTAGTGGTAATGCTGATCCATACGGTACATACCAACCTACCCATGCAAGATACGGTCCTTGGCTAATGGGTATAATGTTAGGCTACTATCTATTCACTCTTAGGAAAACTAGACATAATAGAATCAAACTGGTAAATATATACTACAATGTCGTATCGATATCAATATAATTAAAAGAATGTTTTCTATAGCATCCAGCACAAATCACATTTGGATGGCTAGTGGGTTTAGGATTATTAGGAGGAACTCTGTATGGTCCTTATGATGTTACGACGAAAGGAGGCACCATATTGGAGAACAGTTTCCTGGTTGGTTTCTCTAGGCATGGATGGTCGCTAGGAGTTTGTTGGGTTATATATGCTTGCACACAAGGATATGGAGGTATAAGAAAATCAACTAATAATGATGTCGGAGTGTTGTGCGAGAAACGATACTCCAAGTGGGAGAATGTTCTCGTACGTGTCATGTGAAAAATTTAGGAATTTCAAGGGGATCTCATAGCTCAGGTGGTAGAGTGTCCGACTAGATATCGGAAGACCCTGGGTTCAAATCCCAGTGAGATCCATGAATTTTTCACAAATCCGTCTTCGTTATTTATATTGTTTAATATTTCAGGTCCAATAAATGCTTTCTTATCATGGTCTGCATTTCAAGTTCTCGGTCGTTTCTCTTATACATTATATTTAGTACATTCAATAGTCCTTTTGGTTGTGATAAGTTCTTTAAGAACTATGAAATATTTCTCAAATATACAAATGGTATGTTTAGAATAACTTTACAGTATATTTTTCTATTTTTTTTTTTCTTTTCAGATGTACTCTTTTTGGAGTGATTTCGTTGCTAGTCTTGTATTTGCAATAGCATTAACTTTAGCATACGAATCTCCTATACTTACAATAGAAAAAGTTTTATTTGGAAAAGGTAAACATACCCAGTTACTTAATTTTATGTAAAATTAAATATTTAATTTTGTATATTTAGGGAAAGATAATAAAAAGAAGATAGATGGACCTGAACCTGGCCACACGAAGAAAGGATTTGAAGAAGCGTAAATAATTAGTTGTTATAATAATATCCATTTTTTTTTATTTTTGTATTAAATATGTATATGTATATTTTATATAATAAATATTTTTTACAATTTTCAGTATCTAATCTTTTTTATTTGGGGAAAATTTTTATTGACAAGTACGTAATTAAATTTATTTAGAATATCAGAAATTCAATCTATTATAAAAAAAATCGTGACTAGTTTGTAATTTTAAACATTTCTTATTTATCTTACAAATTTTCAAAATTATACTCGATTAGGAAATTGTTAATCTAATTATTAACATCATTTTCTGTTAATATTAGGACTGGTCAAATTTTCCCTAACTATAAAACCTACCCTGAGTAAAAAAATATAATATTTCCAGCACAACACCTTCTGTCAATTCTACGTATTTTGTACAAATTCCATACAAAATTTCTTGTAAAAGATTATCTATATATATCCAGAAAAATTATTTCACGAAATACCATGTACATTGCACTTGACACTGGCATCTGACAATCAGAATTATCTTAATATAATAGCCGTTTACACATTTATGATTTATTTCTTTATAATTTTTTATTTTTATATCCATGAATATGAAATATAAAATTAAGTCAAATCGTATAGAGAATAAAATAATTTTAATATTTATGATAACAAAATGTAAAAAATCTGATGTGGCCAACACAAAACCTCCCGCTATTTAATTTTTATTAATTTAAATACATACCTACGTATTTAGTAATGCTTCAAACTATATTATGTTCCATTGCATATAACTATTGCTTTATTTACGATTTTCTTTATTATTTAATATGTCACTATTATTAATTTGAAGTGATTAGTTTTTTGACAATGACGTTTACCTGTCAGTTACATTCATTTGAAAAATAATCTGTGTAACAAAGGAATTGTGTTTATCTTAGGCTTCGGGATTAAAAAAAGAAAAATGATTTTTAAATTTATCTGTAAAATATATAGAAAAAGTATTAATGTATACCTGTACAAAATTCAATAATCTATAATTTTCCAATGACATTAAATGCGAAAAAATGGCATTTAATGGTATTTTTTGAAGAAAAACCATTATGAGCTTCAAGTAATGTGCCATTTCCGGTTATCCGATTTACACCAAAATCTAATGGCATCTATTCCTATTAGAATAGGGCAGAAATACAAGGTTTCAGAATTTTCTGAACACACACATATACACACATACAGACATCATCGTGAAAATGTTAAAATTGGATTCTAAGGACCTTAAAACGTGGTCATTTACTAAAATCTCAATATGTGATTTTTAGCACGATCCCTATACCTCCCTTACCAAGGGTAGCGGGAGGTAAAAAATGATATTTAACTGAGTTTTTTCAAGAAAAACTGTTAAAAGTGCAAGTGACGGTACTTCAAAATCTAATCGAGTGTTTATACGGATGTAAGAATGAGGAATACAACATAAATTAAAAGTATTTTTTGAAATTGTAGTAGGTATTCGAATTATCGCTGCCGAAATTATCTCACACACACTCACACATACACATTCAGAAATCATCGTAAAATTATAATTGGGATTCTACGTCCCCCAAAACGTGTTTATTTATTAAAAACTAACTACCGAATTTTGTAATCCTAGACAATACTTCCTTACTAGAGGTGATGGAAGGTAAAAACACCAGGGCTTTATAAAATTTATAAAAAAAAAACTACCTAAAAAAATGTAATTCAAATTCTCAGGTTCTCAAAACCAAAGTCTTAAATTCAGAATATTTATCTTGTTCGTAGTGTGATACATGTTATTTGAAGCGTATTGTAATACAAAATACGCTGACAAAAAACGTTCCAAATTTAATTTTTACATTTACTGAAAAGTGCTGTTAAAACACTAGAAAAGGATAGCTAAACTGTAATAGTTACCGGTGCAGTACAATAAAGCACCGCTAATCCGGTCAATTAAAACTAGCTCAATCAGGATTTTGAGAAATACCGGATTACTGGAGTAATATTAAAGTAGGTAAGTAAAGGCGTTATAAATGCTAAAACATTTAAATTTTATGTAAGTTCAATGGCCATTTGCATTTTTGTTACCTCCCGCTACCCTAGGTAAGGGAGGTATAGGGATCGTGGTAAAAATCACATATAGAAATTTTAGTGAATAAGCACGTTTTGATGTCCCCAGAATCCGATTTTATCATTTTTACAATGATGTCTGTAGGTATGTGTGTGTGTGTGTGTGTTTTGTATACTCATTCTATACTAATGTGGGAAGAGATCATTAGTTTTTAGTGTATATCGGATAACCGGAAGTATCATTTATAGCTTTTTTTAACAGTTTTTCTTATAAAAAATTCATTGAATATAATTTTTTAGCAACTTTTACCAATACAAATTAAATATAATGGCACAATCTTCAATTTTACGATAAGCATTTAGTTCATAACTTGACATCACTTTAAATATTGAATTATAAAATAATTTATTTTTGTACATCACTTTGCCCCTGCGACACACAAAAACAATACTTTAATAACAAATTTGACATATTTAAACAAATGTCACTGTCACGAAGCAATTACATCAAAATTAATAAAAAAAAACCGTGTTGAGAAGAATTGTAATGAAATTAAGATTTGTAAATATAATATATTTTTCATCATACATAAATATTATATATACGAGTATACAGGATAATTCGATTTAAGTTTGATGTTTGCAGCATTATATATCAAACAGTGTCAAATAATAGTTTGTAACAACACAATTACGAAATGGATCATGTACGGCGAAGAATTTACACAGATTCCGTTTTAGAGCATAATAAAGTTAGTACTGACTTTGACAATAATGTGTGTGTGACGATTTTTCCTTAAAATATATTAATGATCTAAAACTTCGCAAAGTTGGTATTTGCTCACAGATTTTTCAGGAAAACATAATAAAATATTATCCAAAATTTCGTATTAAAAACTTTTCTATTTATTGGTATAACAAAGTAGATTTTGTTTACAATCGATCAATCAGAAGTGATACTTTACTTAAAGCTCATTACTATTTTAAACATGGAATTGGCAGGAGGTAATGTGCTGGCCACATCAGATTTTTTTGGTTTAAAATCACGGTGTTCGATATGAAATAAAGGTTTACCTGTTTTTGGACCGGTAAAAAACGATTTCTTATATATTCTGTTTATAATAGAATTCCTATCCATTTTAAAAGGATAATAAGCAATAATGCATCCTGTTGACTTGGTGGCATTACTTGTAGATAATATTTTACTAAAAAATACTTTTAAGTGATATATATATATATATATATATATATATATATTGTATTTTGGGGTACAATACAAACTCATATTTATTTGAATTATCATAGTCTAATCTAATCTATCGCTGATTAACTAAAAGATAGTAAATTCACATATGGCCATCCGTTTTCGTAATCCGGCACACCTTAAGTCTTAAAATTAAAATTACTTTAAGACTTTATATTTCATTTAAAGTAATGCTAAATTGCTCACTAAAGTGCTAGTTGTATTATGAAAACGAACACAACTATAATACGATATATATTTTTCGTTTAATTTTAATTTTAATTTCAAGATAAAATTTATTATGAAAACAGCCTTAAGAACTTTGATTTTGTTGTATTTCCTATCATTAGATTCTAATAAAAATGAATCTGCATTTACGTTATTATTGTTTTATTGTCTTATCTAAAATTCTCAAAATCGGAAGATTATTAATTAAAAATCAGATATATAAAAGACTTTTAATAATATAATAGTTTATAAGTACTTACAACGATAATACGACGTTTATTGTGAAATCTACAATCGTTGTAAAACATGTGGTTGAAAATATTAGTTTTATTTATTTTGGCATCCACTTCCACAGCAATAAATATAAGAAAAATTGTAGGAGAAAATTCGAATCTGCAGAAATGTATACCTACATTAGACAGTAAGTTAAATTTGTATTACCTTTTACAAAATTAATAGAAGGGTCGCGATAGAATAATCGAGAATAAAACAAGGTGTTCATATTTTTTAGAATTTTATTTTAAATGTTCATAGCAATGAAGTGAGGCAATAAAATTAAAGGATTGATCTTAGAACACTATTCACTATTCAAAACATTACGCAAAACAAAATATTGCCACACTCAATGAATTCTTCTTTCTGGCTTTTATTTGCTAGGTTGTTCATAAGCTCTGCCGGTTTTTTCTATAACTGTATCTCGTACTCGAATTTGGTTCCTTTCAGGGCATATTTAAATTTTGGGAATAAAAGAAAGTCACATAATATTACGTCAGGTAAGTACGGTTGATGTACCAACACGGTGATTTTGTGTCAAAAATGTTATGACAAACAGGGCGTTGTGTCAGTAGCGTAGCGTGACGGGGGCAAAGGGGGCGCCCGCCCCGGGCAGCACATTGCTAGGGGTGGCAAATTCCTTATCGTTAATTAACATTAAGAAAACTACTATCAGGGAAATAATTATAGTCAGTTCGAGTTTGAAACTCAATAACTTTCTTAAAAAAATTAAAAATATGAAACTCACTCATTTATGGACTATATATTTCTGCGTAACTATACTAAATTTCATATTTTTAAATTAAATAATATAAAAATAATGACAATAATGAAAAATAAACCGCATTTTTAGCGCGAATGAAGAAATACTCAATATCATTGGTGTCTAATAGCAATGTCTAAATGAAAAAAAAAAAAATATTTTATTTTGTAACCATAGGCTTTGGAATAAGTTAAATGTTATTTTTTTATTTGTTTATATTTTGTTTATAATAATTACAAAAGTAAAAGTGTTAGCTCTTAGCTTTTATTAATAATTTAAATTTGCCATGTTGATTCAAAATGCAGTTTTTATATAAAATATTAGTAAATTTTTATTTAAAGTTGATTGATCTAACACTTGTACTTTTTTAATTGTTATAAACAAACACAGAGCTCATTATTACAAGATATTAAATTTTTTTCCATTCATATTGGTATTAGACATCAATGAAGTTCAGAAATTCTTCATACGTGCTAAAAATAGGGCTCATTTTTCATACATACACCTTCACATCCCTTGAAAAAATGTAACTTTCAATTATAAGGCATTTGACCTTGAATGAGAAAAAAATTTCGTCTGCGGCGCGTTTTTTTTTTAAGTACCTTACCATGATTTTATTTTTTTTTTGTGTTTCTAAGAATTTTAAATTTTGTAAAAAGAGAGAGGGGGCGGCAAATTTGACATCTGCCCCGGGCGGCAAAAACCTACGCTACGCCACTGCGTTGTGTTCCGGCACATTGTCATCATTTAGAATCCATGAGTCGTTTTTTCACATTTCAATTTTTCTTCTTACCCATGCATGAAGGATTATCATCTTTATAGTATATCAATGGCGAACGAACTGCCCCGCAGGCACCCAATGTTCGTGCAAGGCCGAGGCGCTAATTTCTTTTCTTCCTTCTTTAAATTTTCTAATCTGCTGGAGAACTTGAGTTGAGTATCTACTAGCTGGACTTTCATCACCATAAACTTTCTTCAACAAATCGTACGTTTCTGTAGCGGATTTCTCAAGTTTCATACAGAAATTCATAATATTTCGACGGAGTACAAGAAAGCAATCTACTACAGTCAAACGTTACTGCTTAACGGTTTGCATAATTATCCAAAAAAATTAACCGTGTATAGATGGCAGATGACAAATTAATAAGACATACTTGCAATGTTGCCATATTTACAGGAAAGCTAATAGAATCCGTTATTTTATTGCAACACCTCGTATAAGTTTCGTTACTTCTCACAATTTTTGAAACAAATTGGTGAGCGCAATTTTTTTAATAGTGCTAAAGTGGCAAATTGAAAAACGTTTCGTTTCTGTAAATCAGAAAGCTGAATGGCATAAAACGATTGACAACTTTCTTTAAAAGCAGGTGATCTGTATGATTCTATTAATAACTAAGGATCCAATTTTCAATTGATGACCTATTACCGCATAAAAGGCTGTATTATTATCTTCAATTATTATTTTCTTAACAGCAGCAATGTTATTTTTAGTAACATTTGTACAAGGAAGCCCACCGTTTTTTTGGTGCTGAACAGTTCAAATTCTTTATACAAACAGTAAATTCCTGGTTTTCCTATTCTCAATAGATCTAGCGTGATTTTCGTATAAATTAGGATGCCATAAATACTTTAACTAATTTTAGTGGTGGATGCTTCCGGAAAAATGCCCAGCGGTATCTTCTCCGGTAATCTCTTCGAATTAGGTGCTTTCGACCAGTGTTTAAAGATAGAACACCATTCCAACAAAACCGGCGAAACTAAACAAGGAAAATATTGCGTAGTGAAGATAAATTTACCATTAGAGGGGCTTACTGGTGCTGAGAAAAATGAATTCTTTGTTGATGCGTCACCTGAAGAAATAGAAGAAAGAATGGCTTTAGTTATTTCTGGTGACGGTCCTGGCCTTATATTAGGATGGTGTGTGCCTCATAATTGTCCTATGGGAGAACTTAGTAAAGCTATTACAAAATTTTTCGATAAAGTGGCACCAGGTTTTAAAATGGAGCTTCCAGCGGGTGGTTTATGTCAAACGAAAGAAGATTTAGAAACAAATTTTAGTGCGAATGACATTGCGCTCATGTAAGAAAATGAATTATAAAGTATTTTGGTGATTGTTTATATTATTTTTAACACTTTTAGAGCATTTTTATCTACGACAGGATTTATAATGTTAATTAGTACACTGTATGACATGTACTGTCATTACAATAAGAAAAGTAAGTACAAATAAATAAACAGCATTTTTAGGCATAGTCGAACAAATGTACAATTTAGTAGAAATCAAACTTCCTCTTCCAATAATTAGCTACTAATAAATATTTTAGAACCAGCCCATATAATACTAACAGCATTCTCGGTATTAACAAACGGTCAAAAATTACTAACAGTTAGCAAAAGTTCCGACCAATTAGGATGTGTGAATGGAATAAGGGTCATAAGCATGATGTGGGTGATATTAGGGCACAAATATGGAACATTAGCACAGTTACCGTTTATAAATAGTTTAGCAATAAATGATGTAATGATTTATATCTTTTTATTTAAAAATGCAAACTAATACAGAATTTTTTAGTGGATGAAAGACCCAAAAAATATGTATCTTCTAAACGCAACTCTTTCCGTAGATACTTTCTTTATTTTGGGTGGGTTGTTAGTAGGTTATGTATTTTGCTTACAAATGCAAAAAGGAATCAAGTTTAACGTTATCTTATTTTACATACATCGATACTTAAGGTAAATTTATACATACATAATAATGTGAAGATGCAAGATGTACAAATCTATTTAATTAAGTCTTGCTAACTACTCGAAATAGTAATTTTCATTTTTATACAGACTGACGCCAGTTCTAGCCGTGGTAGTTTGGCTCCAAGCAACGTTAGTAACCAAAATTGGGTCTGGTCCATTTTGGCCCTTCACAGATTTTTTTAAAAAGCAATGCGTTGACAATTGGTGGGCAACTTTGTTGTATATTCAGAATTATTATAAACCTAATGATATAGTAAGATAAGAAAGAAATATACTTGCATAAATAAGTTTATAATATAATATTTTTTAGTGCGTAATACAAACTTGGTACTTGCCAGTAGATATGCATTTGTATATACTGTCTCCTCTTCTTCTAATACCATTGTGGAAACAACCGAAATATACAATGTATTCTATGGTGATGTTACTGTTGGCTTCTATGGCAATACCGTTTACTATTACTTATCTCAATGAGTTACCTTCTACCGCCTTAGCTGGGTAAGTTAAAAAATAAAACATTAATGCCCGATTAGCGCTTAAATTTTAAGTTTTCCTTACATTTACCATATCGTATACAAATGAAACTTCAAATGAGTAATTGAATATTGCTGTCAAATTTTCGATCTGCATTTGTTTATTTAAGTCTAACTTAAAATTTAAGTGTTAGCGGTGCCAAAGGACATAAGGGTCGGTTTTACAAAGATTCACTTAAATTTACTTCTAAAGTAATTTTAATGAAATAATATTTCATAATTATCTTATATCTATTTTACTTTTAGTGGCCAAAATTACAACTCAGATTATTATATGCCTACCCATACTCGATTTGGTCCTTGGTTAATGGGTTTAATGCTAGGCTACTATCTTTTCACTCTTAGGAAGTCTAGACATAATAGAATCACTCTGGTAAATGTTCTATAATATTCTGTTCGTATATTAGTATAACTAAATGACTGTATTTCATAGCATCCCGTAGAAATCACCTTTGGATGGCTAGTTGCTTTAGGATTATTGGCAGGAGTTCTGTATGGTCCTTATGATGTTATGATTAAAGGAGGCACCATATTGGAGAACAGTTTCATGAATGGTTTCTATAGGCATGGATGGTCGATGGGGGTTTGTTGGGTTATATATGCTTGCACGCAAGGATATGGAGGTAAGAGAAATGCTGAAATAGTAATTTACGTAACAAGACCTGAAAATGATACTTTACTGGGTGAGCAAGCATATGGAAGCTTGTGATCCCAGTATAGACACTTTCAGGGGGTCTATTCTAATTCATAGCCACATGTGCTATCCGCTATCCGCTATATAAGTTCCACTACTAGCCAACAGATGGGGGTCCTCATCCCGCTATCTGACTTGAATCCATCTGTTGGCTAGTAGTGGAACTTATTAATATTGCCAGATGTCAAGTTGACAAGTAGTTCGGCTTTTCAATTTTGTGATCAAATACTTGTGTTCGTGTGTTATATCAATAATATTTGATTAATATGTATATATTGTAAGTACCTATTTAAATTATAATAATTATTTATAATTCTAACAAATAGCACATGTGCCTATCCGACTTAAATTCATCTGTTGGCTAGTAGTGGAACTTATACAGCAGATAGCGGATAGCACATGTGGCTATCCGACTTGAATCCATCTATTGGCTAGTAGTGGAACTTATATAGCGGATAGCGGATAGCACATGTGACTATGAATTTAGAATAGACCTCCTGGTCATGTTGAGTACAATATTTTTTTTGCGATCCTGAAAAAAGAATAAAAAAGTATTATTTTATTTTTTACTGCGAGCAAATAAGAAATAAATAAACAACTGATCTCCATGGAAACATTTAGCTTTACCGGTCCCGGGATCGGTAAAGTACTTTCCGATCCCTTTTAGACAACTTTCCGAGTTAGCTCAGCAAACAAGGACTTTCCAGTCTAAATAGTGATCAGAAAGAGCTCATTTTCTGGGCGATCGCGAAAAAATTTTTTATTCACAATCGGTTAGTAATATGACGATTTCCGACTTTTAAAAAGTTGTTAATCTCATTTTCCAAGAGGTCGGAAAGCATAGCGTGATTATAGCTGAGGTTAGATAGTGTTAACTTTCCAACATTCCAACTTGTCACATGCCAACTTCGGGGCTATTTCCCACTCCCACCCTGAGTGATCAGTGACTTCACATTTTATATGTAAAGAGACGAATGAAATTGTAAATATTAAAAATAAGTAGATATATGAGAAATCAAAATTTAAGATTAGATATCAAACGAATTAACAGTTCATGTGTCAAATGAACAAGCTCAGACCATTCGTTTATTTAGGTTATTATTGTGAATAAAATAGTATACAAATCTCGGTGAAAAGTTTCATTGTCTCGAACTGTAGCAAACCCCGTCGCGTCGGCGCTTCGCGCCTTGGTTAGTTATTTTCGCCCTCAACAACAATAAAACACTTTCTTTGTGTAATACGTGTTATCTCTGTTAGTAATATACTGTTTCTTTTTATTTATTTTTTTGTGTTGATACTATATACTATATGTTCCATATAAACATTCTAACTTTCATGTTATACTCCAAAATGTAACAGTGATAAAAAAAATTGAGCATTGCAATTTGAACGAAAATAAACAAGTGTTCTAAAGAAGTGTAAACCAAAATTCAGTGTTGTTTCATACATGGAAATTATTTTTCGCAAAAATTATATTCAGTTTACTTTTTTGACAATATCTAATGATTTTAAGCGCTGAAGCTCGGTATCTATTGGCTATAGAAAAAATATTCTGTACCTTTCCAACGTCAATTTCAGCAAAAGTAACTTCAATTTCAGAAAAAGTGAATTCAATTTCGGTAAAGCTAAATTGATATTTTCATATAATTTTTTACCTCCCGTCATCTCTAGATAAGGAGGAAGGTATTGTTTTTGGTCATAAATTCAATGGTGTGTTTTTAATGAATAAGCACGTTTTAGGGTCCCTAGAATAAGATATTACTAGTTTTACGATGGTGTCTGTATGTATACATGTGTGTGTATGTGAGTATGTGTGTGTGTGTGTGTGTGTGTGTATGTGAGTGAGTGAGTGACATAAATTTCACCGACGATAAGTTTAATACTACAATTCTAATAATTATAATTGTCATATCCTCTTCTTTATATCCATATGAAGAGCTGATTAGATTTTGATTATAATTGGTCAACAGGAAGTTCCCTTATTTGAAGTTCTAAAAAAATGCAGTGAATTATCATTTTTTGATATTTCATGTGATTATCAATATGAAAGGATATCTTATTGTCTGTTCGATTTGATTATACATTTCCCTTCATATTCAGTAGATATGGAGTTAAAGAATTATATAAAGATTAACTTTCATAAATTCAGCCATCTTTGCTAAAATCATGAAAATAGCTGATATGTTCGTATTATAATTTTATTGGATTTATAGAATCTTTTTCAAGGAACTTTCCGTATGAAATTTGTAGAAAATAGTATATGTTCGTTTCTTCTTCTGGTATGTGATTTGTAGAAAATACATAAAATTGACGGGAGGTAATTATGCTGGCCACATCAGTTTTTTTTAAAAAGAAGGTACTTATGTGGAATTGAATTTTTCCGAAATTGAATATACTTTTTCTGAAATTGAAGTTACTTTTTTTTTCAATTCAAGTTGAAAAAGATTAGATCAAAGGTGTAGGGAATTTTGTTTTCTACAAAACTGATAATAACTATTTTTGCTCTAATACTTACCGGTGAGGAGATATTTAAATAAATGATTACTTATTTGCATTATTTTCCAAGATAGTGGTCCTTCCGGAAGTGCCCCAAGGACGAAAACTTGGGGTTTTTATTAGGTCTTCTAAATATAAAACATCTAAAAATCAAAAGTACCCTACCTTTTTCAGGGTGAAACTATCCCAGTTCTAGACTAATATATTTTTTTAATTATTCAGTCTTTTCAAGGTAACTAGATTTATTAATTTACTATTCTTATTTTAGGTCCAATCAACACCTTCTTATCTTGGTCTGCATTCCAAGTACTTAGTCGTTTTACATATACAATGTATTTAAATCATATCATAGTTTTGACTGTATGGATGTGTTCGTTAAGAACCGCATCTTATTTCACAGACTTAAATTCGGTATGTTTTTACCCATATATTTGGAGTACGTATTATAGGTAGTCCAATAATTCTGCTTTTTAGATGTATACTTATTGGGGTGATTTTGTTACTGTTCTTTTATTTGCTGTTGCGTTAACTTTGGCATATGAGTCCCCTATGATTACGATAGAAAAAGTTTTATTTGGAAGAGGTAACAATAGATAATTTATTTAATATTGTATTTATATTACTAAGGTTTTAAATTTAGGAAAGGATAATAAAAAGAAGACAGATCAACCAAAACTTGGCCACACGAATAAAGGATTTGAACAAGCGTAAATAATTAGTTATAAGAATATCCTATATTTTTGTATTATTTTATACAATAAATATTTTTTCGTATCTTTATATCTAATCTATTACACCTGTCAATCTCATCAAAATCTGATTTATCTGATAAATTAATTAAATTTCACACACATGGCCGATTACAAATTAATTAATTAATGAATAAACATTTTTAGCAGACTAGCAGACATTGATTATCTGATATCTTATACGAGTATAATGTACAATATGATGCAATAGTATGCTACCGACTTTAAGTAAATAACTTTATTATAAATTCTGCTAAATTGTAGTTTCAGTAACAATATTTTAACTTCGGTTATCTTTATAAGTCAAAATTCTGTTAAAAAATAATACTTTTTTATAACTGTCTTTAGTTTCGTGTAGGTGTCAGTAATCTAAATATTTATATTTTAGACAATTGATCATTAAGACTGTTATTGCAAGCCTAAGTGTAGGGTTGATATTTGATTTTACCAAATCATACTAAACTCTGTGTGCAATTTTAGAACTACATTTCTTCACAAATTTACATAACCTGATGTATTTAAAAAACCACATGAAATATTTAGTTCACTCATTTTTATCAAAAATTACTAAAAACCAGCGTGAATATTGAACCACTAACTTCTATCAATTTTACGTAAAAACATCCCCTATTGAAGTAGCATACATTTATACACGGTAAAAAATTACATTGATAATCCGGACAAAATTTAGTTAGCTGTATTTTTTTTTTATTTCAACAATATGTTTTTGCCGTGTATACGAAGAACTTTTAGTATTTTAAGTTTCCAAAACTAAACCATTTTTGTTGTGTATAAAAAGTATTATTTGCTGTAAAATATTAGTCATGATAGCAATTATTATTAGTAGTACTAAGCAGTCATTTTGTTACTTTGTTCAGATCATTTTGCAACAATTAAAAATATTTAATCTGTTACTGGGACAAATTTTATTTTTTGTATCCTCTGACATTATATTTTGTAAAGATTACAAATTCTTCTTCTCGCTACATACTTTGTACAGGTAACTAAAACTTTTGTGTAGACAGGGTATTCCCTGGTATACAGTTCGTGTTATACTATACTACGTCGTGTCGCATTTGCTTGCGCTGTTAAGTTTTAGCCTGTCGAAAATTGTGTTTTAAAAGTGCTTGTTTCTTGTGCCCGTCAATAAAAATGGATGATTTTGTAAAAGATATTTTAAAACAATGGCAATTAGTGTCTTATTGAGAAATTTGAAGGTATGTATCGATTACTGATAAATCTGTATAATTTAAGTGACTATTGTTTCATATGTTATTTTTTTTATATAATATTTGTTACATGTATATAGATTATAATTATACATAAATAAATAAAATTATTATAATACGCATGTATTTAATTTTTACCTTACTACCTCATTAATGCATTTGTATATCTATCAAAATTTATTGGTTTCCAAAACAAATTCATAGTTATTAATGGTAACTTATTTTATTTGTTCGCAAAACAAATTTATATTTCTTAATGGTAACTTAATTTATTTGTTCGTATAATAAATTTATACTTCTTAATGGTAACTTATTTTATTTGTTCGCATAACAAATATCTTTTGTTATATATAACAAAACTGTATTTGTTGCCACAACAATTTTTTACCAGCAAATTTACCTAGGTAACTGTAATAAATATATTTGCTGGTCCTATATTGACAAAAAAAAATTGCTGCTGGAACTCATTTTTGGTAATCACAACAAAGTTTTTATTTACCGTGTACCTGATTTCTACTGTAGGCGAGCCGTTACTTTTAGCGTAAAAGGGTTCTTACTGACCACGTGAATTCATGCAATAATTTTGGCATAACTTCGGCGAACAAAGTTACGATATAATTCTGTAACAGTTAGTTTTTTTGTTTGATTATGTTTATCGTTAATAATGAGTTAGTCGAAATGTAATGTTTAAATAAAAAGAAAAATCCCAAAGATGTCCGTGTCCATATAAAGAATGAAGTTAAGAACATCCGGATTAATTATACCACATTCTATGATGATGAATATTGTTGTGATGAAATAGAATAGTTTCCTAATTAATTTGAGTCTGATTATGATGTATACGGAATATTTAAGGTATGATCAGACGTCTTACCTCAGCACCGTTCAATGTTTATTGAGTAGTGGTCGGGTTATCGTCAGTATCCATGAATAAGGGTTGCTCTTTGATAAAATAAGCTTGTTATAAATCAAAATGTTTTTTTTTTTGTGTGTGTAATTTGCGTTATCTCTAACATAATATAATAAATTCCCAAGTATGTGGTGTGTGTTCTTCCTGAATAAAGTGGTCGCCAATCTTCCACCAGCAGTCAGTAAATATGTACCCCCGCCCGTTATAAAATAGTTTTCGTCTTGAATCAAATCTGAAATGTGCGTCAGCTAAAATTAAAGTAGATAATACATTTATATCAACCGGAACAACAGATAGATATCTGACAAACACTTGATCTATCTTGTTATGGCTTGAGTTTATTAATAGAGCAATAACATTTCTTAGTATTTCTATTTCTGTGATTAAAACGCCTGCCAGGTGAGGTGCAGTAAAAAAAATTTCTGAGACAGAGGAAACTATTGAAGTTCGGACCCATGTTGATTAAACTTTTTTATTCACTTTGGTCGGTACTATATCTGTTGTTCCGGTTGATATAAATGTATTATCTACTTTAATTTTAGCTGACGCACATTTCAGATTTGATTTAAGACGAAGACTATTTATTTTATAAAGGGCGGGGGGACATATTTGCTGACTGCTGGAGGAAGATTGGCGACCACTTTATTGAGGAAGAACACACACCACATACTTGGGTATTTATTATATATATATGTTAGAGATAACACAAATTACACACAAAAAAAAATTTTTGATTTATAACAAGCTTATTTTATCAAAGAGCAACCCTTATTCACGGATACTGACGGTAACCCGACCACTACTCAATAAACATTGAACGGTGCTGAGGTAAGACGTCTGATCATACGTTAAATATTCCGTATCCATCATAATCAGACTCAAATTAATTAAGACACTATTCTATTTCATCATAACAATATTCATCATCATAGAATGTGGTAATTAATCCGGATGTTCTTAACTTCATTCTCTATATGGACACGGACATTCTTTGGGATTTTACTTTTTATTTAAACATTACATTTCGACTAACTCATTATTAACGATAAACATAATCAAACAAAAAAACTAACTGTTACGGAATTATATCTATATACATATTTATATATAACATCTCGGCATATTTCTGAGTATGCCGCAATCTGCAAATACAAATGTCAAGTAACAATTCTTCTACGCATGCGTATGAGCAGGGCTTAGCGTAAGGCCTGTTGTACAATAAAGTCGTTTGTCGCTGTCGGATGTCGTACGTGCGTGTACTACGATGAAATATGGCATTGGGCGTTGTCGGATATCGAATCGCATGTTGGTCATATCCCATCTTTCTACGACAATATCATCAGGGACGAAATAATTCTGGATTATATACAACAAAATAGTAGTTTATATGATAAAAGAAAAATATATAATGATAAAAAAGATATTACAATATATGTACAATATTAGTGTAGAATAGAAGGTGCCTAACGGTAATATGAGGTTTACCCACCATAGACTTGTATGTTTATGTCTTCTCTTTTGTATCAGCCGTATTGCAATTAAATTAAAATAAATTAGAAAAGATATAATATCCATAACCTCAGTTAAAAGTGACAGTTCGCTACGACACCGTACGACTTGCAACTAATGTAGAAAACAATGTCGTATGCTTTTAACGTCAAACAACAAACCGAGATCTCGATTCCCGAAAACTGTTTCGAAATTTCTCGGTTGTTATTTTTCTCATTAGCTATATTTGCAAGCGTGTGAAATTCAACATATTTTTAGTGATATCTGTCTCTATTTATCTTTGTATATTTCATGGTTGATATTTTAATATTTACACGCTATAATATGGAAAGCTATTTTCATTACAGTGTACTCTGTTAACTTTTACAAAATGTAAACGTTTGTGCTGCCACGATGTTGAACCGTATATCTGTTTATAACAACAATGTAATACTTTTACAGTGTTTTTACTACTCAAATGTCAACAGACACGACATATATCTATGAAAAAATATTATTATTAATAATAATAATAATAATAATAATAATAATAATAATGACAGGTAATTCAAAAAGCAACCTCAAATTTGAACACATAATATACAGACTGTTAATTAAAAAACGGGCCATAAGTGTTTAACCATGGGAAATCAGTTTTTTACAAACTGTTGCCTCCCTGTTTTAACTTAGAAGAACTATGGTTTTGATATCAATAGAAAGATAAAAAATGACACCAAAAACATGTAAATTATGTAATATTTGGTCCCATAAACTAATTATTAAATTTATTCAATTTTGTGTTAACAGTAATAGCTATGGCATTTTTGAACAAAAAGATAATAAAGTATTTGACATTTTATCTGTCAGAATTTGTTAGCTAAAAGGTTTTTAGCGTTATTTTCTTTTTAATGTTTTATAACAGATTAGAAAATGCTAGATAAATATTAAATTAATAAAATTATAACAAAATAAAATTTGCGCAAGTTTTAGGTTATAACAAATTTTGACAGATAAAACGACAAATATTTATCTTTGTTCAAATTGCTATTAATACAAAATTGCATAAATTTAATAATTAGTTTATGGGACCAAAATATACATATGAAATTTCCGTCGAGAAATCTCGGTGAGAATCTCGGCCGAGACGAGACTCTATTAATCGAGATGAGAAAAATTTCGAGACGAGACATAATTTTAAGAATTTGAAACGAGACGAGACAATAAATTTCTCGTCTCGACCGAATCACTATGACCTACCTCTTAACTTAAGGGTAGTTATTTGCAATCTAAGGGGCCCTTAATAATTGGTGCAACGTATTTTTGTTTTTAAGGTGTACTTTATATTTAAGTCATATTAATGGCCAGTTGCATCGCTTACCCTTAAATTTTAAGTGTTCCTTAAATTGACAATGTCGTATAGAAACGAAATGTCAAATGATTTATTGAATATTGCTGCCAAAATTTCAATTTGCAACTTTTTGTTTAAGCCTAGCTTAAAATTTAATGGACAATGGTGCAACTGGGCATTAGCCATCTAAGTAAATGTATCTCACGACAAATAAGGACGGGAAACTGACTCCTGGAGCAGTAACTGGCTTCATGAAAACTCTGGAACTGCTTCCAGAAAACTAAGATAAGGCCATGTTACTATAGATAGGTGGCAGTGGCAAAAGTGACTAGCGCTTAAAGCCCTCAATAATAAAAATAATATACCCTTAAAATCCTGATAAATTTTCATTAGTAGTGAAACATGTTTTACATCGTTGAAAAGCATGAGAAAAAAATTGAGACTATTTTGAACATAGGTTCTCATTTAATTTTAATTCTTATTATTCTTATTTAATTTATCTTTTTTCTACAGTCTATATACAAATAGGCATTTGCGCTCACTTTCGTCATTTCAAAATCTAACTATAAAATGTTGAGAAATGTCTGTGTAAAGGAATACAGAAATAAAATATAGGGCATTCATTTACAAAAACGAAAAATGCTTAGATTAGATTGAAGCAATAGCTCAAGAAGAATGGTAAATAACGATAAATTAAGACCGCGAGAGAAAAATAGTAATAGTGTGCCGTCACAATGACACAAACAATCAATACAACAAATTTCAAATATCTCTTAAAGTAATTATTAAAAGACATCTTTTTCTTAATATTAATCGTTATTTATTGTGTAGTATTGTAAGTACAAAGTTTACATTTTATTAATTTTTGTTATGGTGGAGGACCCCATTGTGATGACTGTAGAAAAAATCATGTGTGTGTTTTGAGCGCAAATGGACATTTCGAGAGAATCTCTCAAGCAGCAATATCCCATTTTGCACTCGTAATGCATAAATAGCTATTGTGACATATAAAAAAAAACCTAAGTCAGATTCAATCCATATTTGTCTCAATTACCACCATATACCTACCAATACTAAGTTTGTTACATTATGTTCTAAATTATCTGTTTTTTGTAATACATAATTATATTTTGCACATTGCGCAATTCTGGTTCAAGGTTTTCCTGTTAAAATGTGAATCACAGGCAGTAAGTACAGCATCAACGGATGCGTGTAATTTTTAAACTCTATATCCTTTTTATATCTTTATAAGAAGTCAATAAATTTAGAAAAGGAATCACTACTTAATTATTTGATTGTACAACATCTGTTTATTTATCATTTATATCATTTCTAAAAATTGATGATAAAAGATAAATCTATTGAAAATATTTAATAGGTATCATGATATATGAGTAATTATTTTGAGATTTTTAGACGATTTATGAATGTATTAGTCATAGTTTTTTTTTTTGCTATTTTTAATAATACATGTTTTGTATGCTGTATTTGTAAATATTTACTCATATTGCGAAATTCATAGTAAACGAAATCTATTGATTATTATTTTACGCGCAACTGCATTAAAATTGCTTGTTTACAACTTTGTTACTTACCATGGCGGGAACTGAAATATTACTGCTGGCGGTAAAGTAGCACATGCGGGCGGTAAAGTAGAGCAAAAGCCCGGCGACTGGTAAACAAAACGTCAAAAATACAATTGTAAATATAATCAACACTGTTATTATTAAAAAGCTTCGCTAGCTTTTATTAGAATTGCTTGAGGATTTTTTTCAGAAATTGCCTCCAAGCTTGACTTTTAAAAATAATTATACATAACCAAATAGCAATGCAACGCATCGCCTTATTGTTTTGTGGCATGGCCACCTAGCCACCTAATATTTTTACATAGCAAGAAATTTTAAATGTACAGGCTTGTCCAAAAAGATGTTACCATTTAGGTATATGATACTACATAATTTTAAATTTTCTTTCACCCTCAATAGTAAAAAAAAAGTGCGCACAAATTGCTTATGCACTCGACGGATAGTTAAACGGCTTGGAGGATCGTTTTGAAACCATTGGTGAATTTTTTTCTATTGAGGGTGACCCAAACACTTCCATGCAAGCTGCTACCTTCCTTCTCTCTTCCAAATTAAGTCGGGTGGCCATATCTAGTCTGAAACAAAAGAAAATTTAAAATTATGTAGTAACTACACTCATCATTTGGGACAACTTTTATTTGAAGTATTTTGCTCTCCCAAAGAGTGACGAGAAGAGGTAGTGGTACCATATAAGTGGTAACATCTTTTTGGACAACCCTGTATTTAAAAAATAATTTAAAACATGTCATTTGATAGGAGTAGTGCGTAAAATGTTATATTATATACCTCAGGCCGAAAGAAGTTTACACTCTTGGAGGAATAAAAACCCTCCGCTACGCGTTGGACTTCAAATTTCGCATCCTCGTCAAAATTGTCAAACTTATAATTTTATCCATAGAAAAGAATGGCGACGTCATCAGGCTCGTATCTCTACTGATTTTTGGGTCAATACTCAGAAATGGGTAAAGGTTTAAATACAAATATCTCGAAAACAAAAAGAGATATCGAACAGCGGTTTCAAAAAGAAAAGTTCATTACCTATTTTTAATGTTAGAGTGTTTAAAATTTTAATCATATATTACCAATATTTACTTTTAAATATCCCAAATATATTGCTCTTCAATATTATGTTTTGCTCGTTATGTGTCAAGTTTGTTGACCCAAATTTTTCTTATCAATACTCTGCCGAACTGCTGAATATTCAATGTTAATCCATGTTTCGTAGTTATACATAGATAAAATTTTGTAAATCGGTAAAATCGCTGCTTCTGATAGTGAATTCGTTAACGTAGATATAATATATAAGCGATGACACATGTGTAGCGCTCAGTAGTTGCAGAGATGAGGTTCTGTATGGTATTAGTTTTAACGGTGGTCACCTCCGCCGTAGGCCAGGTTATCATGGAGGATTTGATATCATATCCTAATATTATAGAAGAATTAAAGCTTGATCCTAAACTAACAAAATGTATACCTACCTTAAAAAGTAAGTTCGACAAGATAAAAATGTTTGTCTCAGTTAAAGTGGTTTGATTATCGAGTGAGTGTCGAAAAAATGAAAGAATTTAACGAAACATGTAGACGACCTGTGTGTAAGTACATGGATGTTGTTAGTAGTGTACTTGAAACTTATTTTTTGGTTTAATGCATTACAATATATATTTTAAATTTTCAAATTAATATCAGACAATTGTTCAAGGTCAATTTTATGCTAAATACGGAAGTAACAATATTATCATTTGGTAAATAACTTATGTCCCATAAGTATTGGCACAAATTTAAACTTTTTTTTTAATAACAAATTCATTTACTTTAAGTTTTGTTCTTCCGCAAAGCGCAACTTTTTGTGGACACCTAGCATTGGGTTTTGGGCGATATTTACATCGATTTCTCAGACATTCCTGATTTTTGTATATTCTGCGTTTAAATTCGCCCTTAGAGTAAATCGTAAATTTTTCAAGATAAATGAGCCCAAAAGGTTAGGGGATTGTCGTTTCGTGGAACAAATAGTACGTTTTGGTCTGTTGGCCAATTTTTAGTTTGTCTTACATAGTGATAGGACGCAAAGTCTGACTAGAAAATAAAATCTTCCGTAGCGTGTTTTTTAATAAAATTAACCAATTTTGTTATCGATGTACCTTTGACTATCCAAGGTTTCATCTTACTCGACCCACATAAGGCCTGGATACACACATAGCGTACCATACCAACACCTTACCTACGTATTTGACTTTTTGTATAATATCTGACATTATTAAGGACCTCTGCAATAATGTCAGTATAAAAACCATAATTTCTATTAATTTCGGATTTGCTTACTATGAAGTCTGAGAAATCAATGTAAATGTCGTTTAAAATCCATTGCTATTTGTCCGTAGAAAATTACGGCATACTGAAGAAAACGTAGATCTTTATTTAGTTTTGTTGTTGAAGTAAACGCATTTTTATTACAAATATAAAATATCTGACGTGGCCAGCCCATGACCTCCCTCCAATTTCATATTTAAAATAGCAGTGAGCTTTTTCCGGTTGATCCGATGGTTAATCGTTTGTAAATAAATAGAAAAGTCTGTAATTCAAAATTTTGGATTAAGTTTTATTGTTTTTCCTCAAAAATCTGTTAGAACTCCAAATTAAGTACTACATCCGTTTTATCATACAGAGAATTTATTTTAAAATGCAACTTCCATGGTTACTCACTATAGTCAAAAAATGACAGCAATGTAATATTTGTCCATTTTAAAATTGTTGATATTTGTGCCAAAACTTATGGGACATACGTTCGTTAAGACGTAATATGGCTAAAAATTAAATTCCATTTGTTAAGTTCACTATCTATTCTTTATCTTCTTCTAATCAGCCCGATTCTGTAAGAAGAGTTACAAGAATAAAGTTACTAAAATAGTCTTTAAAATGAAGGTCAGTTACTACTACAGTAACTTGTTATTTTTTGTATTCTATAAGCACAGAGTCATTACTGTTTTAGATACTTAGTTGTTAAACAAGTTATTGCGCTAGAGACTAGCAAAACGTAGTATTTAAGGTATAGTAACCTTTCAGAATGGCTGGAATTTGGATGAATTTTGAATTTCATAGAGCATTAGTAGTTTTAGAAAATCGGTATGTATAAATAAGTAACTGTAAATAATTTTCGGTAACGTTTATTTATGAAATTGGAAACTTTATTTGATAAATTTATATTATTATTTCACAGAAAAAGAAATAGGTTCGAAAATAGATTGGTAAGAGACGAGAGTAATCCTTTCTTAATTTCGAATGTAAAATTTAAAAAATTGTTGCGATTACCGAAACCAATTGTACAAGATCTAATTAAAGAAGTAACTCCGTTAATGGAACCTTCAATAAGATCATCAGGCGTGCCTATTCATTTAAAAGTAAGCTGTACATTTTTCTTGGCTCCTTTCTTTGTATTATTCAAAATATTTGTAAGTTCTTCCCATGACAATTTAACCTTATTAGTTTTCAGAGAATGTGTTTTCATTTCGAGCATTATTTTGTGGTTTTCTAAATAAGCTATTAATATTTCCAACTTTTCGTTGGTTGTTCTTGAAGGCCTAGGCTTGTTATATACCATGATGCAAATAGATATAACACTTGTTCACTTGTAAACACTAAGAAATGTCACTTGTCAGATTAGAACACACGCCAGAATAAGAAATTCGCATGCGCACCACAATTCGTGTTCCTCATTTCACTGCTATCTTAGTAACTAAGTTTGTTTAGTTACTCTGGTAGTAACGTTCCTAAACATTTAATTACAAAATACAAAATATGCATTCAGTTACTAGGATAGTTGCTATCAGAGTAACTTCATAGTAACGTTGCTAACAAGTAACAATGTTAGATACTTTTTACAGAATCGGGCTGATTATTTCTTAGTGCTCGGAATACCGGTGGATCCAAAAGACCACCCGCCCACCCGTATTTCGGTGAATTCGGGTGGGAGCCGATTCTTCACCCATAAGAATCGAAAGAACCCCAGGCCCGTAATACCCGTAAGAAACAGATCAGTATTACCCGTAAAAATCATATCACCCGTAAAACGTATTATTACGTTGGTAATTATCTGTTTAAATAATCACACCGTTGAAAAACAATTTATTTAATTTAGTTGATTTATTTGATAAAACATTTCACATAATACAATTAGTTTTAAAAGATAAGCTAGTAATTTGTACAATAATAGGGCAAGTAAAAAAAAATCTCGTTTTATAAGACAGACACCATTATGAATGAAATAATGAGAGACATTGCAAATGTACGTTCTCGGTGCGGCGAAGGATGACCCTTAAAACAGGCAGTCGTACGCTTCATATATAACGTCAAGTCTTAAGGGAAATACGGTTCTTACGGGTTATACGGGTCTGTGGTTCTTATGAGTGAAGAATCGGCCCGGGTGGGTGGTATTTACGTTTAACTAAATACCCAGTTCGTAGTCCTAGCCCTAAATTTCTACATATTAAAATCCTATTTTCCGCCGTGCCGATCACCCCTGTATACATATATTTGAACAAAATGTATGCTATATTTAATTTTAGTATGATTAGTTATTTTTTATCTACCTACATTTGTATATTTAAATTTATATGTAGGATAATAAATATTTGTTATTATAGTGATCGATGCATCAGCCAAACTACCAAACGGTATCTTGGAAGGAAATCTTCTAGACATAGGCAGTTTTAGCGAGTGTCTTCACGTCGAAGACTACAGTAACATTACCAAAAAAACCACATATGGGAAATACTGCTTAGTAAAAGTAACATTACCACTGGGTAACTTGTTACCTCAAAAGCCAAGCGCAAATAACTTAAACATGTTCAACATGAATCCCAAAATTCAACACCCTCAACACAGGCAGAAAAGAATGGTATTGCAAGGGATGGATGGATCAAATAAAACAGGGTTAATATTAGGGTGGTGTATACCAAAAACTTGCCCGTTTCAAGATTTGACTGAAGCGCTTACTGAAATTTTGAATAAAGCTAATTCAGATGTGAGTGTGATACCAATTCTTGGGGGAATGTGCCAAACAAAAGATGATCTCGTGCACGAGTTCACAACAAATGATATTGCACTCATGTAAGAATATTATTATTAATTTATTTCTTATTATAGTAAAACAATCTTAATGTTCCTTTAAAATAAATGCTATTTTTGTTTGAAATAATTTCTTATGGGAATGAAAACTGCAGTTCAAAAATTTATTTCAAACAAAACAAAATGAAGCCAGCATAACACCTCTCGCTATTTTCGTTTTGTTACATAATTATCGAATTTAACATATCCTGTACACACAGCCTAATTATAATTATATCTATTCCTTCTTTCTATAAGGAATCTTGTTCTACTCTTCTAAAATGTCCAAGACTACTATTAATATACATACCTACCTATAATTTTAAAAATTTAATTCATAATTCAATATGAAATATTAAATTATTTATTATTTCAGCCTTCACTTTGTGATACATTTTAAGATTAAGTATAAATGAAAACGTAGTAACTTTGTATCACTTTTATTTAACACAAATGATATTTTACTCATGTAAGAATATTATTATTAATTTATTTTTTATTATAGTAAAACAATATTAATGTTCCTTTAACATAAATGCTATTTTGTTTGAAATAATTTCTTATGGGAATGAAAACTTCAGTACAAAAATTTATTTCGAACAAAAAGAAATCTGTTTTGGCCAGCCCAATACCTCTCGATATTTTTGTTTTGTTACATAAGTATCGAATTTAACATTTCCTGTACACACACAAATAATTATAATTATATCTATTCCTTCATTCTATAAGAAATCTTGTTGTACTCTTCTTAGAAAAAGCTTTCAGTAATGTTAGTAGAACTGTTGATTTTTGACAATGACATTTATTTGCTAAATACAAACAATTGAATTTGAAAACTGGTTTCCTTGGTGTAGTCTGGACTGTGCGATTTATTGCAACAAATAATTCTACATATTATATTTTCTTTATCTCTAAATCTATAGAAGATAATTTTTTTTTAAGTATGTACAGTGTATCCCATTTAGAGGTGCCACCATTGGGATCTCGAGAACTATAAGAGATACGATGTCGGTTAAATGGAACTTTTTATGCGCCTTTGGCAGGCTATCTCAGATGTGCTTTTATTTTTCCAAAAATTCTCATAGGGCACTAGATAATGACGAAAAACTGAATATTGTTGATTTTTTCTTTTTCAAATAACTTCTAAACTAATAATAATTGAGAAAAAAATTTCAAATATAAAAGATAGATATTTTTATTAACTAACCAGTGGCGTACGTAATAAATTTTTATAGCCGTAAATTTTTGAGATATAACACAAACTTATATTTTTTTAAATGGAACCCATATCTGATTTTAGACTCAAAAAAATTAATATTTTTTTCCCTTTTCAACGATGTAAGGGTTATTATGTTTTATATTTGTTTTGTCTTCAAAATTATTATTTTTTCCTTATTTTGTATTCAATTTACAATTATTTTGAAAATATTGGTAGATTTCTATTTGGAAATACTCCTTGTATTTCAATAATTTATTTTGTTAGAAAATTTTCTTCAAAATTCGTATCAAATTAATTTTTATAATATTTTGTATCAGGTCGCCTTTGGCTCATCATAGTCTAATTTGTAATTATGAGTCTAGAATGAAAATATTAAGTAATAAAGGCATAAAACAAATTATTTTGATCAAATACAATATAATTAATAAAAATAATAATGTTTTTTTTGGGAAATAATAAGAAAATTCAGGAAAATAAAGAGAAAAACTAAATTTTAGGAGCAAAACAAATATAAAACATAATAACCTTTACATCATTGAAAAGAGAAAAAAATATCGATTGTTTTGAGACTAAAATCAGATATGGGTTCCATTTAAAAAAATATAAATTTGTGTTATATCTCGAAAATTTACGGATATAAAAATTTATTTTGTACGCCACTGGTTAGTTAATAAAAATATCTATCTTTTATATTTGAAACGTTTTTCTCAATTACTAATAGTTTAGAAGTTATTTGAGAAAGAAAAAATCAACAATATTCAGTTTTTAGTCATTATCTAGTGCCCTATGAGAATTTTTGGAAAAACAAAAGCACATCTGAGATGGCCTTCCAAAGGTGCACAAAAAGTTCCATTTAACCGACATTGTATCTCTTATAGTTCTCGAGAACCCAATGGTGGCACTTCTAAATGGGACACACTGTATATATAATGAAATATAAAATTAAGTCAAATCGTATAGAGAATAAAATAATGTTAATATTTATAATAACATAAAATGTAAAAAAAAAATTATATTTAACTGAGTTTTTTTCAAGAAAAACCGTTAAAAGTGAGGGAACTTCTGGTTAACCTGAAACAAAATCTAATCGAGTGTTCATACGGATGTAAGAATGAGGAATACAACATAAATTAAAAGGAATTTTTGAAATTGTAGTATTCAAGTTATCGCTCCCGAAATTATCTAACACACACACACACACACACACTCACAGAGAGGGAGAGAAAGAGAGCTAGAGAGACAGAGTGAATCATCGTAAAAATGTTATAATCGAATTCTAGGGACCTTAAAACGTTATTCGCTAAAATCTGGATATGCGATTTTTAGTATGAATCCAATACATCTCTTACCGAAAACCGAGAAGTAAAAAGCATTTATGTTCAAGAAACAGTACGATTATTTTACAATAAAGAGTAGGCAAGGTATCATTTCAATGCATGTCTTTATTTTGCACAAATAATGGCACATTGGCATTAAATGTAAAAGCAGGAAGTGACAATTATGCGCTGCTATGCATTAATTACGATATTTATAGTTTTATTACTAATCCGGACAAAGTCAACTTAACTATTTATTTTATTTTTTTTTAGATCGTTTTTCTCAATAACTTTACTATTAATTACTCTAAGTACAATCTATGACATTTATATTACACAATATTCTAGAAGTAAGTACCTACCTATTTTACGAGTATGATATTATTTTTTATAGTGGTATTATATGACTTACATTTTTATAGGTCCAGCTCATATAGTGTTCCTAGCATTTTCATTAAAAACAAATGGACAGAAATTATTATCTGTTGGTCATAATTCAAATCAACTTGGTTGTTTACATGGATTAAGATTTATTAGTATGTTATGGGTTATGTTTGGTCATAGATATTTAACCACTGTAATGGGACCAATCTTAAATTTGTTGGATATTGTAGATGTAAGTATAATTGAAAAATAAAATTAAAAAGACACTTTAATGTTCAAAAAAGTGTTCATATTATAAAATTTATTATTCTAGTGGGTGAATGACCCAATAAACATGTACATCTTAAACGGTACAGTGTCAGTTGACACCTTCTTTGTTCTAAGTGGACTATTAGTATCCTACACCTTCTGTATTGCAAAGGATAAAGGTGTCAAATTTAACGTTGTCATGTTTTATGTTCATCGATATCTAAGGTATGTAATATTCTTTTAATAATAAATGTACAAAGTGCAATTATTCCAATATTTGGTGAAACTGTTCTAATATAAAATATAAAAATTATACCTGATACGTTTTACAAGGTTTCAGTCTCAATATAAACCTCTCGGTCATTTATAAGAGGCTGGCCCACTGAATCAGAACCATAGACGCATTTCGCTCTAGTGTGGTGTGCTGAAGCCACTGAAATATATACTAACTGGAACTCGCATACTCTACCTATCAGCGTACGCTGCACTGAAGCTCATTGAACAATAATGGCTGGTCCTGTTCGCGCACTTCCGTGCCGAACCGAACCTAGCCGAATAACTCGTATCATAGCTGATCGCTTTGTTTTCGTATTATGCTTCATTTATTTAAACATGCGCCACACGAAATAATTTCCGTCTACTCACGAACTGTCTCGATGTTTGCCAACTACTCCAGCAACAGGCTTCCGTCTACTCACGAACTGTCTCGATGTTTGCCGACTACTCCAGCAGCAGGCTTTCAATATGCTTCACAGTCACGGTTCGTACGCGCATTCCAGTTAGTATATATTTCAGTGGCTGAAGCCTCTAGAAGCACTGACTAGGTTGAGTGAACGAATTATAGACTATCCTAAAAAGATATGATGACTGCAGAAGTAATTAACCATATGCAGAGCCATCTATCGATAATGCCGTGAGTCTTGGCCAACAATAATTGATAATAAATGTATAAAGTACAATTGTAATACTTGGTGAAATTGATAAACGACCGATGGGTTGATACAGAGACTGAAATCTTGTGAAACGTGTCAAGTATATTTTTTATATTCTTTTTTCTATAGTATAATTTAATGTGTGCTTTTACCTATCGTGTATTAAACTTTGAAATAATATATTTAGATTAACACCTGTGCTGGCTGTGGTTGTTTGGGGCCATACATCTCTTCTCAAATTTTTTGGATCCGGCCCTTTTTGGCCTTTGAGCCAACAGATGAGTCAAAGTTGTATTGATTATTGGTGGGCCCCTTTAGTTTATATTCAGAATTATTACAATAATGAGGATATGGTAAGTTTATATAGTCCTGTCGTGGGGTATGAAAATAAGGCTTTCTTCTACGAAAGGTCGGATATTTTTGATTTTTGACTGTTTTAATATTGAGAGATGATAATAAAAAATCCAAATTTTCGACCTTGGTGCACTTCCGGAAGCACCGCCATCTTGGAAAAGTACTGTAAATAATCATTTTTTAAATATCCTCACACCAACAGATATTACAGCAAAAATAGTTATTATCAGTTTTGTAGAAAACTAAATTTCCTACGGCTTTGATGTAAGTCATTTTTTTCTATAACCAATAGCTAGCGAACTACAGCGTTTAAAATAATTAGATATTGTCAAAATTTACCGAATTAAATTTTTGCAATTAACTTCCACGTATGAAACAATATTGAATTTAGGTTTTCACATCTCTACGATACTTTTTTATTGTTTCAACGATGTATCATTTGCGTAATGTTCTTTTGTTTTAAGCAGCACGAATACAACATTAATTATTGTTGCCTTATTAATGTAGTGATAGCTGTTTAAAACAAAAGAACGTAGGCAAATTATACATTGCTGAAAAGCTGAAAACATCTTTTTTTCAGTATTGATATCTAGTATAGTCCATATAAAACTTTCATCGCCGTTTGCAAGATAATAAACAAGTGCCCTATACTAGTATTGTTTCATACATGGAAGTTATTTGCAAAACTTAGAATCAGCAAAATTTACTTTTTTAACAAAATCTAATGATTTTAAGCGCTGTAGCTCGCTATCTACTGACTGATCAAAGGTGTAAGGAATTTTGTCTCCTACAATACTGAAAATAACTATTTTTGCTGTGGTACTTATTGGTAAAAAGACATTTTTAAATATAAAACATATCCAAAAATCAAAAATAGCCGACCATTTGCAGTATTATACTTATTTACTGATTTACAAATTTGATGGACTGAAATATTAATATTTTCCTTGCAGTGTATAGGTGCAAGTTGGTATTTATCTGTGGACATGCAACTGTTTGTACTGTCACCTATATTACTAATACCATTGTCAAAATGGCCCAAATATACAATGGCTGCATGTTCAGTATTATTATTAATATCCATGGTTATACCATTTACGATTTCGTATGTGTATGAATTACACGGTCTCATGTTACAACAGTAAGTGTTACAAGATAATACAAAGGTGTACAGTCCATGACAGGAAATGCTCTGAGGGAAGTTAATGTTATCAGAATTTCTGTAAAGCGGCACTACGATTAGAAATATTATACTTTGATTTGTTATATGTAATATGAACCATTTTATCCAGCAGTATTTAACTGCCTAGAGCCTAGACTAATGGTCCTTTGGCCTTTGGCATAAACAGTATTGTACAAAGACGTTATTTCGAGACTACATTTGGCCGAGTGTTCCCCCCCCCCCCCTTTGTAAACGTTGATGATTGATGAAATGCAGTAATTAGAATGCTCTCCCTTGCCCCTCCAATTTTCTTTGATGTCATGGTCTATATACTTATCAATACTCTGTCTCATGAAAAACCAATCATTGCTTAAATTCCCATATTCTATAAAAATACAAAGGAACAGTTTACAGGGAAATATAAATTTCTTATGAGACAATACACTTATGTTATCCATAATTCTACCCAAAGACACTTATTACAAAAATAAGAAATTATTATTGATGTATTACCACAGAATAGACATTTTTACACAAGCAACACTCCTTGTCGGTACCATTGTTGTGATTTTATATTTATGACCTTGAACTTTAAATTTGTTTGGCAAATTTACGCTCGAAATTTAAATTGTGTTTTATATAATAATAAAAAAAAAATCTGTTGTGGCCAGCACAAAACCTTCCGTCAGTTCGATGTATTTTGTACAAATCCCATACCAAAAGGTCCTTGGAACAGATTCTATATAATATCATGTAAAATCAAACACGAACACATACTATTTCTATTCTATAAATCCAATAAAATTATAACATAAACATACACTAAGTAAAATGCACTTGACACTTCTTCTTATTCTTCAGCTTCCCCTATTTTATTAGAGGTAGCTGTTTCCTCTTTTCTTCCACTCATTCCTGTTCAACACATCTTCTTGACACAGGCATTCCTTTCAGTCTTCTGCGAAACAGACCTTCCATCTTCTCTCTGGCCTTTCTTTGCGTGTCACCTGCGAGGAGCACAATGACATACCAATTTTGTGATCCTACACTTTCCATATTTGGTTTTGCACTTGCAACTGACATCTGTCAATTAGAATTTTTTTAATATATCAGCATCAGCTGTTTCCATGATAAATAGCAAATCTGACTAATTTTTGAAAAGTAATTTCTTTATAATGCTTTAAATCTACATCTATTGAATATGAAGGAAAATGTATATTCAAACTGTATAGAGAAGAATATTTTCTTTAATATGTATAATAACAAAATGTCAAAAAACAATTTTAACTGCGTTTTTTAAGAAAAACTGATAAAAACTTCAAATAAGGGTACTTCCGGTGGATCAATTATAACCAAAATCTAATCAACTCTTCATATAGATGTACAGAAGAGGAATACGAAAGAATTATAATTTTTAGAATTGTAGTATTGGAGTTATCGTCGGAGAAAAATTTGTCACACACACACACACACACACACACACACACACACACACACACACATACATCATCTTAAAAATAGTAAATTCGTATTGTAGGGACTCTAAAACGTGCTTATTCATTAAAAACTCACCACCGAAATTTTTGACCAAAGACAATAACTTCCTTACCTAAAGGTGACGGAAGGTAAAAATAGAACATAAAAGTACTAAAATTTTAATTTTATTAACGAATTAAGATAAAATAAACACATAATTATATTTTCATTAAACAAATACCTGAATTTTACAAATTCATTACAATGCAGAATTTTCTATATCTTTGATGTGTGAAGTGTGAAACACAAATGTCGGACTCGATGAATTTGTCCCATATCCTTCTCTAACAAATGTTCTCTTCCACAGGCCTTGAGCCACATTTAACACCTATATTTATTAAATGAATATACATTTTACATGATATAGTAGTCGTTTAGCATAACTTACATTTCTAGATCTTTCGGAAACGAAAAAAACCTACCTATGTTTCCCTTTCTCCACTTTTTAAATCTACTTTTATAGTCTTTATATGAACAAACAATTCCTCCCGATTATACCTTCTTCGTTTGTTCCATTTTATTAGAAACTAATACCACTTCTAAAATTCACAAACAGTTCACAAAACGACATAATGTCAAAAGTGAGAAGACGTGTTTGGTTTGCTTGAATTAGCCATAACCCTAAAATACATGGGCGTGACAAGCTAACACAGCAACTCCTCCAGAATATGCGATTGCGAAATTTAATGAATTTCTTTTTGATAACTATTTTTCCTGTCGTTTGTTGACAATATAACATATTTGTTCTTATTAGAAATTAATTTGTTTTTCTCAATATACTTTTATTATTGACCCCTAACAGAAAGATACGGAAATTTACCGAAACAATCCGATTTTATCCGATTAGCCTTTTAAATTTGTTGTTATACTATTTCCTTCTCTAATTTTCGTTTCTCTCTCTGACTGTCGCTTCTGTATAAATGTTTATTCTGTGGTATTACTATAGTTCGAATTTAAGTTAATTAGCCTGAATTAACGTAGCTAGTTTTGCATGTCAGTTATACTAACAACATGTTATAACTTCGATATATTTAAGAAACTAAATTAGAAACCAACCCGGATTAAATTTTCCCCTACTATTTCTTACGTACCCCACATAAAATACATTATCAGCTCGATTCTCGGAAAAGTTCAAGCTAATCCTCATTTTTTAATTATCGAATTCTACTCTAATTTTGACAGTTTCTATCTTAAAATGTAGTGTAATCTACCTTTCTTTGATATCAAAAATTAATTTAGGACGTCAAAAATTCGAATTCTGGATATGTTATTTACGGAGATATGATATCCATAATTCAATTCTTGATATCAAAAATTAATTTAGGACGTCAAAAATTCGAATTCTGGACATGTTATTTACGGAGATGTGATATCCATAATTCAATTATTGATATCAAAAATTAATTTAGGACGTCAAAAATTCGAATTCTGGACATGTTATTTACGGAGATCTGATATCCATAATTCAATTCTTGATATCAAAAATTGAATTATTGATATCAAAAATTCAATTCTTGATATCAAAAATTCAATTCTTGATAACCAAAATTCAATTCTTGATATCCAAAATTAATTTAAGATATCAAAAATTCGAATTCTGGACATGTTATTTATGGAGATGTGATATCCATAATTCAATTCTTGATATCCAAAATTAATTTAAGATGTCAAAAATTCAAATTCTTGATATCAAGAATTCATTTAAGGATATCAAGAATTGAATTAAGGATATCAAAAATGTAATTAAAGATATCAAAAATTCAAATACAGATGTCCAAAATTGAATTCTGGACATGTTAAATTTACTTTTTGATGTCGAAAATTCAGTACCATTTTAAGATGTCTAAAAAATAAATGTATTTTTGATATCCTTTATTCAATTCTGGATATCTAATATTCAATTTTTGACATCCTAAATTATTTAAGGATGTCTGAAATTAATTTTAGACGTCCTTAATTATTTAAAGATGTCCATAATTCAATTTTTGATGTCTTTTAATAATTAAGGATATCTGAAATTAAATTTTTGACGTCTTTAAATAATTGAAGATGTCTTTAAATGTAGAATAAATAGTAAAACGGCGTTCCATAAAAAACTTAGTTTCGATTCAACTCGTCTACTAGTAATGGTCGCATTATTTAAAAAAAAAATCATGTGGCAACCGTGGGAGGCAAATGATGATGACGTAGCTAGCGCAAGTGATAATGATAATAAACTGGACGTTTCTGTGGAAAATTCAATGTTTGGAACTGAACCAAAAGAAGATTCTACTAAAGTGGGACATCACAATGAAGTTGATGAAATTAATTTGAATAAAATTTATTTAGACGAACGTGCGGAGCAGGTTGTGTTAAATATTTATAAAAAATATGTATAGTTTCATCATATTTTTGTTATGAGAGTCCAACTCCATGTATAGTAATGACAGCATTCACAGTTTTATTTATGAGGGGTGGAATTTTGGGTTTCCTTGTCAACTTAAGTGAGCCACTTCCCAAAGTTTTATGGCGATCCTTTGGGTTTTGGTGAGACAGAGTATACTTTAACAATACCTGACCTGAGCTAACATTATGTATATTGATATTTTAGAACTGCGGCTGATTCAGATTCAGGTGACTATATGAAACTGTATTATGCTGCTACCCAATGTCGATATGGTCCTTGGCTTATGGGATTCATGTTGGGGTACTATCTCTTCGAAACAAAGAAAAATGTTAACCATAGAATTGTTTTGGTAAAAATTTTGTAATCTTATGTATCTTCAACAATTAAATATTTCATTTTTTTATCTACAGCACAAATTCCAAGTTATAATAGGATGGATGCTAGGCTTAGGATTATTATTAGTTGTGTTATTTTCTGGACACGACCTAATGTTGAACCCTACTAGACTTGGCAATGCATTTTTTAATGGCATGATGAGACATGCATGGGCTGTAGGTGTTTGTTGGGTTATATATGCTTGCACACAAGGATATGCAGGTAAGAATGTACACGATGAGGACATAATTCAGTCTTTCAACAATAGGGCTGTTGCAAGAATTTTTATTTACCTTCTAATTATTAAATTTAAAATAATTCTCTGAATAGCCTCAAAATAGAAAATATCACGAAATATCTGTTAGGGATTTCGTAACTAATTATCGAGATTTGTTTAAATTTTTGAAAAAGTTATCTGAAACAGAATGTGACGTCAAAGTTCATATAAATTTTTGCATAATCCTTTTTTTTACGTCTCACTAAGAGAGGTATTGGATTCATGATAAAATTAACATATGCACATTTTAGTGAATAAGAACGTTTTAAGGTCACTAGAATCCGATTTTAATATTTTTACAATAATGTGTGTGCGTGTGTGTGTGTGTGTGTATATTGGAGGAATGGTTTCTCAAATTCTGTAAGACTAAAGACCAATTTAACTACGTATACCCTAATCTGACAATAATGGGAAGAGCTGAAAACGTTTTGGTAACAATTGGATAACCGGAATTAGCAGTTTCTTAAAAAAATCTAAATCATATACATATTATTAAAATATCTTTCAGAACTCATATAAATAATTGGAATAATACTACCTTTTTAGTTTATGTTCTGTATTTTTTATTAAAACCCAACGTTTCGGCAACATAAACTGGTGCCTTCTTCAGGGGAAATTGACATAAAAATTGTGATAAAAAGCAAAAACAAGTAACCAAGGTAACATGAAAAGTACGTAAATGTTACATTTTTACCTCCCGCTACGCTTGGTAAGGGAGGTATAGGGATCGTGTGAAAAATCACATATCGAGATTTTAGTAAATGACCACGTTTTAAGGTCCCTAGAATCCAATTTTAACATTTTCATGATGATGTCTGTATGTGTAAGGATTTTGTCTTCGCTCTAACTCAAATACTATCATTCAGAAAATTCTGAAACCTTGTATTTCTATCCTATTCTAATATGAAAAGAAGCCATTAGATTTTGGTGTAAATCGGATAACCGGAAATGGCACATTACCTGAAGCTCATAATGGTTTTCTTTAAAAAATACCATTAAATGCCATTTTTTTCGCATTTTATGTTTTATGAAAATTAAAGATTATTGAAATTTCTACAGGAATACATAAATACTTTTTCTTTATATTTTACAGATAAATTTAAAAATATTTTTTTTTATTACTTTATTACGCGAAGCCTAAGATAAACACAATTCCTTTGTTACACAGTTCATATTTCAAATGTATGTAACTGACAGTAAATATCACTGTCAAAAAAAAAAATCACTTCAAATTAATAATAGTGATATTTTAAAAAGAAAATAGTAAACAAAGCAATAGTTTTCTGCAATGGAACAGTTTGCAGCGTTAGTAAATACGTAGGTGTGTATTTAAATTAATAAAAATTAAATAGCGGGAGGTTTTGTGTTGGCCACATCAGATTTTTTATGTATACAATTTTCTAGACAATATATGCATACATTTAATACTTAGAAGGAATATAAAATTCTTACAAACATCAAATAATAAATAAAGAGGAATATAAACGAGAATCTTTATAGGTCCAATTAATGGATTTTTATCTTGGTCAGTATTTCAAGTTCTCAGCAAATTTACTTACACAATATATCTAATCCATTTAACATATATGCAAACAAAAATGAACTCTTCTAAAAACATGGAATATTTCACCGATTTCAATACTGTAAGTTTTTAAGATTGCTATATAACTTTTAAATTGGAATATGTAATTTATTCAGACAATTTTTCATTTTACTATTGTTACATGTACAGATGAACATATTCTGGGGAGATTTCATGTTTTCCCTATCAGTAGCAGTATGCCTTACCTTAGCATACGAGTCCCCTATGATGACTATTGAGAAAGTATTGTTTGGAAAAGGAGGAAATAAAAGGACGCATGAACCGACTCAAGTTTCAGCAGCTGACATAATAAATAAAGACGCAAATAGAATTTTTGAAGAAGAACAAAGATAATGATAATAATTTATAGTTCAAATAATTAATGATATGTGTAGTATTTACTCAATTTTTTGTAGTAAACTATTGTGTGCTGTGCCAAACCAAAGATAAATAATACATAATTAATATTAGTTATACTTAGGAATTGAATTATAACAATAAACAATTTTTATTTATTACACATTAGCGGTCGTTGAAAATCTTTTTCTCCAGCTTATTCCCTATTTTATTAGGAGTCGCTGTTTCTTACTCTTCTCTCCTACCTATTCCTGTTTTTCACATTTTCTTCACATAGTTCTTCCTCTCTCAAGTCTTCTGCGACACAGTTCTTCCATCTTCTCTTTGGCCTTCCTCGAACTCCCAGCATTGAAATATCCAATCCTTCGACGAGGCTGCAACTGCGTGTCACTTGCGAAGAACACTCCATCACTTATAAAATGTAATTGTCGCTTAGTTAATGGTAGCTTCGAAGAAGTATAAGAAGAAATTCTAATAACTTTTCATATTATATTATTCTAGTAACTATTATATCAAATGTAAGGGAGTGATTGCTGAGAGTGAAAATAATTATTGTTTTATATGCTGCAACAGATAATAAAAAAATATGAGTAATTAGAAATTTATTTCAGATATAAGTATGAATGGAATATGTTTTATGGGGTCCCGTGGCCGCGTGCCGGAGTGTCTGGTCGCGAACCTGTGGAACCGGGTTTGATCCCGACCGACGCCAAATATTTAGAATTTAAAATGGCGCAAAAGTGACCCCTGTGTTGCACTCTCCACGCCAGCAATGAGTACCCGTGAGGTGACGCCTGGTAAACGCCCGCACGGTAGAAATATGTCATCATCATTACCGAAATCTGCGATAAAACAGATTGGCACACTCAGAAATGGGTAATATGCCGTGATGATATATTTATTTTATTTATTTTTATGAAATATGTTTTGTTTCAGTTTTTTTATTAAAGGATATACATATTTTTCTTTGTAACTACATAGATATAAGTATATAAAAAACATGCATTGTTTTCAGATATACAAATAAAAAAAATATGTAATTTTGTCTAATTATATTTTAGATATTATTTTATTAAGCAATATGTCTAATAATTTAATATAATTTACAAATCCTATTTTAGCATTTTAACAAATCCGAAATAGAAAATAAATGTTTTGTAATAAATAGTTAATTGAAAATATGCAAATGGTTACTTTAATTACTTATTTTATTTAATTTTATTATATTTTGATTTCATTATTTTCGTCCTACAATTTTCGGTAATTCATCTAATGAATTAGGTAATTATGTAAATAGAAAATTTAAATACAAATTTAGTTAATTTATATTTAGTTCAATATTTTTTACGATATAAATGTTATCATTTCATCTAATTTTATATTTAATTTTACTATAATTTGTTATTACAAATTTAGAAAATTTAACTAAATCAACTTAGATATTTTAATACAACATATTAGTAGGCTGAAAAATAAGGAATTTATACTGGGTGATTCTTGACCTATACGCATAAATGTGAGGATAGTTTGTGATAGGTAATGACAGATAATGAAAAATAAATTTAGTAAAAGTTGTTTATTTACGGAGATAACGAATAAAGTTTGAAATTATTTTAGTTGCAATAAACTAATAAAAAAAATAATTAACTAGGGTGCTGTGCATTAGTATCATAGCAATTGTTCGAAGTTATTCCCTTTTCGATGCACATTTGCGCGCGACGAATCTATGATGTACTGCACTTCTCGTCCCGAATGATGTATTTGGGGAAACCTTTGTGCATAAAGGCGAGCTGCAGCTACTGAATTTTGTTCTGCTTCTCCGTACGCTAATATCATATCCATAAATTCTGCGTTGGTGAAATAATGCGCCATAATAAAAACCCAAATACACGAAAGATTACGAAATAATGACAGACACGATTGAAAACAATTGCTATGACACTAATGCACAGCACCCTAGTTAATTAATTTTTTATTAGTTTATTGCTACTAAAATAATTTCAAATTTTATTCGTTATCTCCGTAAATAAAAAACTTTTACTAATTTTTTTTTTTTTCATTATCTGATATTACATATCACAAACTATCATTCCTCACATTTATGCGTATAGGTCAAGAATCACCCTGTATAGTTAATTTAACTACAATTTAGATGGTATTTTTTTCTGTGTATTTATTTTTTGTAAGTACATGTTCTGTTACTACATTAAATTTTATAAATTTCTAAATTAGATATGGATTGCATAACAAAGAAGTTGTGCCCCGGTGTTGAAATTGTACAAAATCGTATAAAATGAAAAAAAAAAAATAGTAAATCTAATATTGTTTTTGTCAAATGAAAATATTTGAAGAAATTTATTTCGTCAAAATATTGAAAATAGTTAGCCCTGTTATATACAATTCGCGGAATTCCATTTTCTCTTATTCTAATGCATCTAAATCATCATCGTCTTCTATCATATTAAATTCAAAATCTATTTTGTAAATCGAAACTCACTATCAAAAGCTGTATAATATTTTGTTGAAATACAAATGTCAAGTAAAAATTGTTGTACGCATGCGTATGAGCACGGCTTAACATTAGGCTTGTTGTACAATAAGTCGTTTGTCGCTGTCGGATGTCGTACACGTGTGCACTACGCTGAAGTTTGGCGGTAGGGGTTGTCGGTGGCGGTGTCGGATCGCATGTGAGCAGTGTTGCCACCTCTACCGATTTCCTCTTCAATTTACCGATCTACCAAAAGACATTGATTTCTACCGAATTTGCTGATTGACAAAATTTCTTATTATATTATTTCAAAATTTATTATTTAGTAAGATTTAAATTAAAGGTAGTCAACGTACACTTACCTCTCTTCCCTCTATTGACAAATTGTACTAACATTACTAGGGGAATTCCCGATTTCTTAATCTTATTGCCAAAATGATGATTCTAATTTAAATTAACTTAAATTCTTATACATACATACATACATCCATCAATCTTCATAATAACTTTTAATAATAAATTTATGTTAGTGTTTTGTATAAAAAATCCATAAAACAAACACAACAAATAAATTATATATTAAAATAATACAAAAAAATTATCTATCGAAAATTATCGAAATCTACCGATATTCTACGGACAATCTCCCGAATTCGTTACATCCAAACGTGGCAACACTTTCGCGTTTCGCATGTTAGTCATGTCCCATCTTTCTACGACAACGGCACGACGACTGTAACGTAAACATGGACGAAATGACAGACGAAATAATTATGGATTATGTACAACAATATAGCAGTGATAAATAAACAAAATATCCAATGATAAAAAAAGATATTTGAGAACAAATCACCATTAATGTACAAAATATGTACAATATTAGTGTAGAATAGAAGGTGCCTAAACGGTAATATGAGGTTTACCCGCCATAGACTTGTATGTTTATGTATTTTCTTTTGTATCAGCCGTCGTAAATAAAATAAATAGAAATATATAATCACGACATATTACCCATTTCTGTGCCACTATTTGCTTTATCGCAGACATCGGTAATGATGATGACATATTTGTACCGTGCGGGTGCTTACTAGGCGTCACCTCACGGGCACTCATTGCTGGCGTGAAGAGTACACCACAGGGGTCACTTTTGTGTCATTTAAAATTCGAAATATTTGGCGTCGGTCGGGATCGACCCGGTTCCCCAAGGTTCGCGACCAGACACTCTAGCACTCGGCCACGGGATCCCAGCCGTCGTAGTTTCGTTAATTGCCGTATTGCAATTAAATTAAAATAAAATACTAATGATATAATATCCATAACCTCAGTTAAAAGTGACAGTTCGCTACGAGACTGCGACTAATGTAGAAAGCAATGTCGTGTGCTTCTAACGTCAAACGACAAGCGACAACCGACAAACGAGTCAATTGTAGAACCGGTTTACATGAGACAGATGACCTGCCGCTTAACTTAAGAGTAGCTATTTGCAATCTAAGGGGGCCTTAATAATTAGTGCAACGAATTTTTATTTTCAAGGTCCTTAATATTGAAGTAGAATCGGTCCAAACGGCCATTAACCATTTAAGTAAAAGGCACCTCACGACAAATAAGGCCGGGAAACTGACTCCTGGAGCAGTCACTGGCTTCATGAAAACTCTTGAACTGCTTCCGAAAACTAAGATACGGCCATGTTACTATAGATCTTATAGGTCGCAGTGACAAAAGTGACTAGCGCTTAAAGCCCTTAATACTAAAAATAATATGCCCTTAGTTTTTACCCAAAGTTGAAAAACACCCTGTATATTTTCAATAGCACTAAGACATGTTTTACATTGTTGAAAAGATTATAAACCGAGAAGAAAATTGAGGCTATTTTTAACATAGGTTCTTATTTAAATTTATGGGAAATATAAATAAAAAAAACAAGTCAGATTCAATCCATATTTGTTTCAATTATAACCATGAACCTATCTTAAGTTTGTTTACATTCTGTTCTAAATTATCTGTTTTTTGTAATACATAATTATATTTTGCACATTGCGCAATCCTGGTTCAAGGTTTTCCTGTTAAAATGTGAATCACAGGCGGTAAGTACAGCATCAACGGATGCGTGTAATTTTTAAAGTCTGTATTTCCTTTTTATATCTTTATAAGAAGTCAATAAATTTAGAAAAGGAATCACTACTTAATTATTTGATTGTACAACATCTGTTTATTTATCATTTATATCATTTCTAAAAATTACTGATAAAAGATAAATCTATTAAAAATATTTAATAGGAATTATGATATATGAGTAATTATTTGAGATTTTTAGACGATTTATGAATGTATTAGTCATAGTTTTTTTTGCTTTTTTTATTAATACATGTTCTGCATGTTGTATTTGTAAATATTTTGTCATATTGCGAAATTCTTAGTAAACGAAATCTATTGATTATTATTTTACGCGCAACTGCATTAAAATTGTTTGTTTACATCTTAATTACTTACCAAGGCGGGAACTAAAATATTACATCCTGCTGTAAAGTAGAGTAAAAGCCCGGCTACTGGTAAACAAAACGTCAAAAATACAATGGGGAAGTTTAGTATGGTAAAAATTCTGCATAACATACTATTTTCTCACAAATATAACACAAATGACTGCTGCAATTGAAATTAAAAATTAAAATTATTGCTTCATTTATTTATAATTAATATTTTTTGGGTAAACTCTAAGTACGTCACAAGTCAGTTATGCGCAAACTCAGACAGAACGATGAAAGCAAACCACTTGAACATAGGTCGAATAACACCTCAGTCTCAAGGGACTGGTAACCGCAACCGCGTGCGTCAGTGTATAAACGACGTCATCACAACTTAAAATCGGTTTTTCCGGAAAATCTAGGCATTTTTGAAAAAAAATAAAACATGTTCCATCATTTTTCAAGTCATTTCCCATGGAATAAAAGAATAAAAAAAATCGCTTAATTTCCCCATTGTAAATATAATCAATACTCTTATTATTAAAAAGCTTCGCTAGCTATTATTAGAATTGCTTGAGGACTTTCTTCAGAAATTGCCTCCAAGCTTGACTTTTTAAAATAATTTTACATAATCAAATAGAAATGCAACGCATCGCCTTGTTTTGTGGTCAAGAAACTTTAAATGTACAGGGTTGTCCAAAAAGATGTTACCCCTTATATGGTACTACATAATTTTAAATTTTCAGACTAGATATGATCAGCCTCAATAATAAAAAGAGTGCTTGGAGGATCCTTTTGAAACCATTGCTGATTTTTTTTTTTTCTATTGAGGGTGACCCAAACACTTTCATCCAAGTTGCTACCTTCCTCCTCTCTTCCAAATTAAGTCGGGTGGCCATGTCTAGTCGGCAACAAAAGAAAATTTAAAATTATGTAGTAACTATACTCATCATTTGGGACAACTTTTATTTGAACCATTTTGCTCTCCGAAAGAGTACCGAGAAGAGTTAGTGGAACTATATAAGTGGTACATCTTTTTGGACAACCCTGTATTTAAAAAATAATTTAAACGTGTCATTTGATTGGAGTAGTGCGTAAAATGTTATATATACCTCACGCCGAAAGAAGTTTACGCCCTTGGAGGAATAAAAACTCTCCGCTACGCGTCGGACTTCAAATTTCGCATCCTCGTAAAAATTGGTAAACTTATAATTTTATCCATAGAATAGATTGGCGTGGTCACCAGGATTGTTGGATCAGTACTCAGAAATGGGTAAAGTTTTAAATACAAGTATCTCGAAAACAAAAAGAGATAACGAACAACGGTTTGAAAATTACCCATTTTTAATGTTAGAGTGATTCAAATTTTAATCATATATTACTAATATTTACTTTTAAATATCCTAAATATATTGCTGTTCAATATTATGTTTTGCTCGTTGTATGTCAAGTTTGTTGATCCAGATTTTTCTTATCAACACTCTGCTAAACTGCTGAATATTCAATGTTAATACACATTTCGTAGTTATACATAGATAAAAATTTGTAAATCGGTAAAATCATTGCTTCTGATAGTGAATTCGTTAACGTAGATATAATATATAAGCGATGACACACGTGTAGCAGCGCTCAGTAGTTGAAGAGATGTGGTTCTGTATGGTGTTAGTTTTAACGGTGGTCACCACCGCCGTAAGCCAGGATATCATGGAGGATTTGATGTATCCTAATATTATAGAAGAGTTAAAGCTTAATCCTAATCTAACAAAATGTATACCTACCTTAAAAAGTAAGTTCAAAAAGATAAAAGTGTTTGTCTCAGTTAAAGTGGTTTGATTTTCTTAAGTGAGTGTCGAAAAAATGAAAGAATTTAACGGAACATGTAGACGTTCTGTGTGTAAGTACATGGATGTTGTTAGTAGGCCGTGAAACTTATTTTTTTGGTTTAACGCATTACAATATATATTTTAATTTTTCAAATTAATATCAGACAATTGTTCAAGGTCAATTTTATGCTAAATACGGAAGTAACATTATTATCATTTGGCGGATAACGTATGTCCCATAAGTATTGGCACAAATTTCAACTTTTTTTTTTTTTAATAAAAGTGCCGTTACTTAAATTTTGTTATAAGTACTTAATAATTATTTGTTTAATAAGCTTCAAAATAATTAACTAAAATTAAATAAAGAGGGACATGTTCTTCCACAGGGCGCAGCTTTTTGTGAAAAATAGCATTAGGCCTTGGGCGACATTTACACCGATTTCTCAGACATTCCTAATTTTTGTATATTCTGCGTTAAAATTCGCCCTTAGAGTAAATCGTAAATTTTTCAAGATAAAAGAGTCTAAAAGGTTAGGGGGATTTTCGTTTCGTGGAACAAATGGTACGTTGTGGTCTGTTCACCAATTTTTAGTTTGTCTTGCGTAATGATAGGACGCAAGGTCTAACTAGAAAATAAAATCGTCAGTAGCGTGTTTTTTAATAAAATTAACCAATTTTGTTATCGATGTACCTTTGACTATCCAAGGTTTCACCTTACTCGGCCCACATAAGGCCTGGATACATACCTTTTGTGGAAATAGCGCACCACACCAACACCTTACCTACGAATTTGGCGTTTTGTTCATATCTGACATTATTAGGGACTTATGCTATTTGTTCGTAGAAAATTGCGGCATGCTGAAGAAAACGTACATCTTTATTTAGTTTTGTTGTTGAAGTAAAAGCATTTTTATTACAAATATAAAAAATTGTTGAAATTTGTGCCAAAACTTATGGGACATACGTTCGTTAAGACGTAATATGGCTAAAAATTTAATTCCATTTGTCAAGTTCACTATCTGTTCCTTATCTTCTTCTAATATTTCTTAGTGCTCGGAATACCGGTGGATCCAAAAGACCACCCGCCCACCCGTATTTCAGTCAGTGGCGTGCAGTCCATATGTGCAAGGTGTGCACTGCACACCCTGCGAATAATTTCAAAATTTATTGCATAAAATGTAAATTATTTAATTTATTTATCTTAATATATGATATACAAAATATAAAAATATTAATACAATTATGGGACAATAACGAACAGTAGCGTGTTTGGTTGCCTATCAGCGAATGTGTGAATTGCCGGGCAAGTGCAGGTCTCGGCACTGCACTCGGTGCGCATGTTTTTGCACAGGGAGGGTATAGGAACAGCGTATTTGCGCAGACAAGGATAAAATATTAGAAATACGTATCGCCCCATCGCACTCTCCAGCGTGCAGCATATTTTGTGCACGTATCGCCGTAAAATTACTTTTGGTAGTATTCACAAGCATAAACAAGTTCAGACAAACAATTAATTATTAATTTTAGGTATTTGGTATATAATTTATATATTATTTATTTAACTTATATTTGTATTTATGTAAATTTATAGAATGGAAATTGCAAGTGAATTACTAATTGCGGATTTAATGAAGAAAACATTTCCTAGAAGGGACATAGTATAAAAAAATAAAATAATTCTAAATTGTTAACCTAAGATTCTACCTACACAATACTTTTTAAAAAAATCTGCACACCCAACACAGAAACGCACCGCACGCCACTGATTTCAGTGAATTCGGGTGGGAGCCGATTCTTCACCCATAAGAATCGAAAGAACCCCAGGCCCATAATACCCGTAAGAACCACAGACCAGTATTACCCGTAAGAACCTTATCACCCGTAAACCGTATTATTACGTTGCTAATTATCTGTTTAAATAATCATACCGTTAAAAAACAATTTATTTAATTTAATTGATTTATTTGATTAAACATTTCACATAATTCAATTAGTTTTAAAAGATAAGTTAGTAATTAGTACAATTATAGGGCAAGTAAAAAAAAATCTCGTTTTATAAGACAGACACCATTATGAATGAAATAATGAGAGACATTGTATATGTACGTTCTCGGTGCGTCAAAGTGTAACCCTTACAGGCAGTCGTACGCTTCATATATAAATATAACGTCAAGTCTTAAGGGAAATACGGTTCTTACGGGTTATACGGGTCTGTGGTTTTTACGGGTAATATGGGTCTGCGGTTTTTGTCTCCGACCCGTATTCCATTTGTTCCGGGTGGGTATTTTCCCATTTAACTAAATACCCAGTTCGAAGTCCTAGCCCTGAATTTCTACATTTCATCCTATTTTCCGCCTTGCCGATCACCATATTTGAACAAAATCTATGTTATATTTAATTTTAGTATGACTTAATTAGTTATTTTTTATCTACCTACATTTGTATATTTAAATTTATATGAAGGATAATAAATATTTGTTATTATAGTGATCGATGCATCAGCCAAACTACCAAACGGTATCTTGGAAGGAAATCTTCTAGACATAGGCAGTTTTAGCGAGTGTCTTCACATCGAAGACTACAGTAACATTACCAAAAAAACCACATATGGGAAATACTGCTTAGTAAAAGTAGCATTACCACTGGGTAACTTGTTACCTCAAAAGCCAAGCGCAAATAACTTAAACATGTTCAACATGAATCCCAAAATTCAACACCCGCAACACAGGCAGAAAAGAACGGTATTGCAAGGGATAGATGGATCAAATAAAACAGGGTTAATATTAGGGTGGTGTATACCAAATACTTGCCCGTTTCAAGATTTGACTGAAGCGCTTACGGAGATTTTGAATAAAGCTAATTCAGATGTGAGTGTAATACCAATTCTTGGGGGAATGTGTCAAACAAAGGATGATCTCGTGCACGAGTTCACAACAAATGATATTTTACTAATGTAAGAATATTATTATTTATTTCTTATTATAGTAAAACAATCTTAAATGTTCCTTTAACATAAATGCTATTTTTGTTTGAAATAATTTCTTATGGGAATGAAAACTGCAGTTCAAAAATTTATTTCAAACAAAAAAAATTGGGCCAGCACAATACCTCTCGCTATTTTCGTTTTGTTACATAATTATCGAATTTAACATTTCCTGTACACACACACTAATTATATCTATTCCGTCTTTCTATAAGGAATCTTGTTCTACTCTTCTAAAATATTCAAGACTACTATAATATACATACCTACCTATAATTTCAAAAATTTAATTAATAATTCAATATGAAATATTAAATTATTTATTGTTTCAGCCTTCACTTTGTGATACATTTTAAAATTAAGTATAAATGAAAACTTAGTAACTTTGTATCACTTTTATTTAACACAATTTTTGTGACTAGTTTCAACCAAATAGTTTAAAAAATTGTGATAAATAAAAGTGATATTAACTGAACTGAAATATTAAATGTATTTCCCAGAAAAAGCTTTCAGTAATGTCAGTAAAACTGTTTTTTTTTTTACAATGACATTTATCTGTCAATCACAAACATTTGGTTTCCTTGGTGTAGACTGGACTGTGCGATTTATTGCAACAAATTATTCTACATATTTTAATTTAATGTTCTTCAAGATTTGTAATAACAAGAAGAATCTACTACTTCCGGTTGTCCATTTGTTAACAAAACCTTTTCAGCTCTTCCCATTAATGTCAGATTGAGGAATACGTAGTTAAACAGGTCTTAAGTATTACAGTTTTTTGGGAATCATCCTTTCAACATCCACACACACACATATACACACACACACGCACAGAGAGAGATGTTATAATCGGATTCTAGGGACCTTAAAACGTTCTTACTCACTAAAATCTGGATATGCGACTTTTTGGATGAATTTAATACGTCTCTTACCGAAAACCGAGAAGTAAAAAGCATATATGTGAAAGGAACAGTACGATTATTTTACAATAAAGAGAAGGCAAGGAATCAATTCAATGCATGTCTTTATTTTGCACAAATAATGGCACATTAGCATTAAATGTGAAAGCAAGAAGTGACAATTATGTGCCGCTATGTATTAATTACGATATTTATAGTTTTATTGCTAGACCCGACAGAGTCAACTTAACTATTTTTTTTTTTTTTTTAGAACGTTTTTCTCAATAACTTTGTTATTAATTACGCTGAGTACAATCTATGACATTTATATTACACAATATTCTAGAAGTAAGTACCTACCTATTATACGAGTACCTATGATATTATTTTTGTAGTAGTATTTTACGACTTACATTTTTAAAGGTCCAGCTCATATAATGTTCCTAGCATTTTCATTAAAAACAAATGGACAGAAATTATTATCTGTTGGCCATAATTCAAATCAACTTGGTTGTTTACATGGATTAAGATTTATTAGTATGTTATGGGTTATGTTTGGTCATAAATATTTAACCACTGTAATGGGACCAATCTTAAATTTGTTGGATATTGTAGATGTAAGTATAACGGGGAAGTTTAGCTATTTTTTTTTTCTTTTATTCCATGGGAAATGACTTGAAAAATGATGTAACATGTTTTATTTTTTTCAAAAATGCCCAGATTTTCCGGAAAAGCTGATTTTAAGCTGTGATGACGTCGGTAGAGGCTTGGTACAACGTATGTCCCTTATACACTGACGCACGCGGTTGCGGTTACCAGTCACTTGAGACTGAGGTGTTGTTCGACCTACGTTCAAGTGGTTCGCTTTCACCGTTCTGTCTGAGTTTGCGCATAACTGACTTGTGACGTACTTAGAGTTTACCCAAAAAATATTAATTATAAATAAATGGAGCAATAATTTTAATTTTTAATTTCAATTTAAGCAGTTATTTGTGAGAAAATAGTATGTTATGTAAAATTTTTACCATGCTAAAGTTCCCCATTGAAAAGAAACTAATGTTCAAAAAATTGTTCATTTTATATTTTATAAAATTTTTATTCTAGTGGTTGAAAGACCCAGCAAATATGTACATCTTGAACGGTACAGTGTCAGTTGACACCTTCTTTGTTCTAAGTGGACTATTAGTATCCTACACCTTCTGTATTGCAAAGGATAAAGGTGTCAAATTCAACATTGTCATGTTTTATGTTCATCGTTATCTAAGGTACATAAATATATTTTTACTAACATATAAAGTAAAATTGCAATACGTATTGAAACTGTTCTAATATAAAATTTAAAAATTCATACCAGATACGTTTAACAATATTTCAGTCTCTGAATAAACCTCTGTCATTTATCAGAGACAAGCCCACTCAACCAGAATCATAGACGCGTTTCGCTTCAATTGGAGCTCATCAGGGTAGTGTACTGAAAACTCTAGGAGGCACTGACTGGGTTGAGTGGACGAATGATGCACCATCCCAAGAAGATATGACTGGAGAAGTAATTAATATGCAGAGCCATCTATCAATAATGCCGTGAGTCTTGGCCAGCAATAGCTAATAATAAATGTACAATTGCAATACTTGGTGAAATTGATAAATGACCGAGAAGTTGATACAGAGACTGAAATCTTATAAAACGTGTCAAGTATATTTTAATGTGTTCTTCTACCTATCGTGTATTAAACTTTGAAATATGATAATATATATACAGGGTGTTATGTAAGTAAGTGATCTACGCTTGATCCATGGTAGAACTGACCCCAATGATAGTAAATCTGGCAATAATTTTTGTTTAACATACTTTCTACAAAAACTAGAGGCCTTTAAAACTGACCAATCACGTCATAGTTCAAAACTTTATAGAAAAGTAAAAATCAATGTGTTCTCTGGAAAAAATATTGATTGTCAATCTGACGTTAAATGTTTTTTTGCATAGACGTACAATTTATATTCTGTTTTTTTGATATTCTCAAAATGATATTTACCTTACCAACCAAGAGTATGCAGACATGCATATGGTTTATGCCGAGACATTACAAAATAGTCGTGCTGTTGTAAGACGGTACAGAGAGTTATTTCCAAATAGACGTATACCGCATTACTCTGTTTTTATCCGAAACTGAATATAAATTGTACGTCTATGCAAAAAAACATTTAACGTCAGATTGACAACCAATATTTTTTCCAGAAAACACATTGATTTTTACTTTTTTATAAAGTTTTGAACTATGACGTGATTGGTCAGTTTTAAAGGCCTCTAGTTCTTGTAAAAAGTATGTTAAACAAAAATTATTGCCAGATTAACTATCTATGGGGTCAGTTCTAGCATTGGTTAAGCGTTGATCACTTACTTACATAACACCCTGTATACTTAGATTAACACCTGTGCTGGCTGTGGTTGTTTGGGGCCATACATCTCTTCTCAAATTTCTGGGATCCGGCCCTTTTTGGCCTTTGAGCCAACAGATGAGTCAAACTTGTATTGATTATTGGTGGGCCCCTTTAGTTTATATTCAGAATTACTACAATAATGAAAATGTGGTAAGTTTATATAGTCCAGTCGGGTGGGGTGTAAAAATAAGGCTTTCTTCTACAAAAGGTCGCGTATTTGTGATTTTTGATTATGTTTTATATTAAGAGATGGTAATAAAAAATCCAAATTTTCGACCTTGATGCACTTCCGCAAGCACCGCCATATTGGAAAAGTGCTGCAAATAACCATTTTTTTTTTAATATCCTCACCAACAGGTATTAGAGCAAAGATAGTTATTATCAGTTTTGTAGAAAACAAAATTCCCTAAAACTTTGATGTAGGACATTTTTTTCTATAACCAATAGATAGCGAGCTACAGCGTTTAAAATAATTAGAAATTGTCAAAATATACTGAATTAAATTTTTGCAATTAATATCCACTTATGAAACAATATTTTTTACTTTTTTTATTGTTTCCACGATGTATCATTTGCACATGTTCTTTTGTTTTAAACAGCACGAATACAACATTAATTATTGTTGCCTTATTAATGTAATGATAGCTTAATGAGTTTAAAACAAAAGAACATAGACAAATTATTCATCGCTGAAGAGCTGAAAAAATCCTTGTTTTCAGTATGTTGATAATATCTAGTACCGTCCATTTAAATATTATGGCTTTTATATTGTAATCCAAAATGTAACAGTGATAAAAAAATGGGCATCGCCATTTGAAAGAAAATAAACAAGTTTTTCATACATGGAAGTCATTTGCAAAAGTTAGATTCAGCAAAATTTACTTTTTTAACAACTAATGATTTTAAGAGCTGTAGCTCGCTATCTACTGGCTATAGAAAAGAATGTTGCAGATTAAAGGTGTAGGGAATTTTGTCTTCTACAATACTGAAAATAACTATTTTTGCTGTAATAGTTATTGGTAAAAAGACATCTTTAAATATAAAACATATCCAAAAATCAAAAATAGCCAACCATTTGCAGAAAAAGACTTATTTACTGATTTACAAATTTGATGGACAGATATATTAATATTTTCCTTGCAGTGTGTAGCTGCAAGTTGGTATTTATCTGTGGACATGCAACTGTTTGTACTGTCACCTATATTACTAATACCATTGTCAAAATGGCCCAAATACACAATGGCTGCATGTTCAGTATTATTATTGATATCCATGGTTATACCATTTACAATTTCGTATTTGTATGAATTACAGTCTTTCACCATACAACAGTAAGTGTAACAAAATAATAAATAAGTGTACAGTCCATGACACGAAAGAAAAATGCTCTGAGGAAAGTTAATGTTATCAGAATTTCTGTTGGCATGAACCGTATTTTACAGTGACGTTATATCTTTGCTGTCATGGTCTTTACTTATCAATACTCTGTCTCATGGAAACCCAAAGCATCCCAATAAACAGCTTAAACTAAACTCCCATATAGGCGTTTAAAGTTTAGATCTCAGCGCCACTGCGGATAAAATTTGAAACCCTGCGAGAGACATTCAGAGTTTATAACCTATGTTTACAACGAACGTGTGTGTATTTTAAGTTCTAGTGGTGTTTTTTCGTAATTTTTTATTGTTTCATTAATATATCAGTTTGATATTTACCAAACATTCTTTTTAAACACTAATTTTCGTGTGTTTATAGTTTCTTTTATTATATTATTTCTTATATACTTTTGCATCTATATTTCTTTTGCAATTTATCTAATTCATATTGTGTACCGATGTGCAATTCATGGAAAAAAACTTATACCAAATTTCGACTTTTTTCGATTTCCAACCGATAATTCTAAAGTACAAATAAAAAATATTTTGACAAATACGAATCGCTCAGTTGGAAAAAAGTGTGGATAGACGTATTGAAAATTGGAAAAAAGTGAGCCCTTTCATGAAAATGTGCTCCTTACATTTTAACGAAGAAAGTTTTACTAAATCTAGAGGTGTGTACAAATATTGTGCAAACCAAAATATTTCATTATGTAGAGAGTCAATCTTTTGATATGCTAATTATTTATAGAAACAAGATCCATTAACCGTAAATATCTAAAGAAAAACCCAATACCGACATTAAATTCACCAGTAACGTCAATAACAAATGAAGAAGATCCTGGCCCATCTAATCGACAAAATCGACTAATTGTGCGGAATCGAGCCAAAGAAACTGTTGACAGTCCTGTTATGAGCACTTTTTGTGAAGATAATCTTAGTAAAAAATTACTCAATTCGACATCGGTACACAACAATATGAATTAGACATATTGCAAAAGAAATATAGATGCAAAAGTATATAAGAAATAATATGATAAAAGAAACTATAAACACACTAAAATTAGTGTTTAAAAAGACTTTTTGGTAAATATCAAACTGATATATTAATAAAACAATAACAAATTAAGAAAATACAACACTAGAACTTAAAATAAAATAAGAAAAATGAAAAAAATGCAGTTACACGTTCGTTGTAAACATAGGTTATAACCTCTGAATGTCTCTGGCAAGGTTTCTAAAATTCGCCACCAGAGTGCATATTGCTGGGCTGGAAATCCCTATACTTTAAAATACAAAGGAACAGTTTAAAGGAAAAATTTAAATATGTTATGAGACTAAACACTTATGTTATCCATAATCCTACCCGAAGACGCAAAGATACTTATTACAAAAATAAGAAATTTGGTTTATTACTATGGTTCGAATTTAAGTACATTAGCCTGAATTAACGTAACCGATTTTGTGTGTCAATTATACTAACGACATATTATAACTTCGATATATTTAAGAACCTACATTGGCAACCAACCCGGATTAAATTTCCCCCTACTATTTCATACTTACCTCATATAAAAATACATTATCAGCTCGATTCTCGTAAAAGTTTAAGCTAATCCTCATTTTTGATTTAGCCCATTCTACTCTAATTTTGACAGTTTGTATCTTAATAAAATATAGTGTAATCTATACCTAGTATCTACCTTTTTTGATAATATTATAAAGATTAAATTTTAAATACGGGAATAGAATAGATTTCACTAATCCAAAAATGAGGAATTAAGGATTAACTTAAACTTTTTTGAGAATAAGCCAGTAAAAGAAAAACTTAATTTTGATATAACTCATCTACTAGTAAAGTTCGTATTATTTAAAAAAAAAAATCATGTGGCAACCGTGGGTGGCAAATGTTGGTGAAGTAGCTAGTGCAAGTGATAATGATTATAAACTGGACGTTTCTGTGGAAAATTTAATGTTTGAAACTGAACGAAAAGAAGATACGACTAAAGTGGGACATCACAATGAAGTTGATGAAATTAATTTGAATAAAATTTATTTAGATGAACATGCGCAGCAGGTTGTGTTAAATATTTATAATAAGTGCGTAGTTTCATCATATTTTTGTTATGAGAACCCAACTCCGTGCATAATAATGAAAGCATTCACAGTATTTATGAGGGGTGGAATTTTTTTATCAACTTAAGTGAGGAACTTTCCAAAGTTTTATGACGATCCTTTGGGTTTTGGTGAAACAGAGTATACTTCAACAATACCTGAGCTAACATTCTGTATATTGATATTTTAGAACTGCGGATGATTCAAGTAACTATGGGAAACTGTATTATAATGCTACCCAATGTCGATATGGTCCTTGGCTTATGGGATTCATGTTGGGGTACTATCTCTTCAAAACAAAGAAAAATGTTAACCATAGAATTGGTTTGGTAAACATTTTGTAATTTTATGTATCTTCAACAATTAAATATTTCATTTTTTTATCTACAGCACAAATTCCACGTTATAATAGGATGGATGTTAGGCTTAGGATTATTATTAGTTGTGTTATTTTCTGGACACGATCTAATGGTAAACCCTACCAGACTTGGCAATGCATTCTTCAATGGCATGATGAGACATGCATGGGCTGTAGGTGTTTGTTGGGTTATATATGCTTGCACACAAGGATATGGAGGTGAGAAATAGGGCTCTTGCAAGAATTTTTATTTGCATTCTAAGTATTAAATTTAAAATATATTCTCTGAATAGCATCAAAATTGAAAATATCAAGAAATTTTTATTATGGATTTTATAACTAATTATTGAGAGTTGTGTAATTTTTTGTAAAAGTCAAGTTATCTGAAACAGAATGTGATTCATATATTATACACCGATTTTTCATACTTGACCGTTGCGTCATTTGCTGAACAGCAAAATAACAAGTAATTGTATGTTTATCTCTGTCTTACTTATGGTTTCCTACATTCTCTCTTCGATACGTATATCTAATATACGAACATCAAAATATGACGTAATGGTCAAGTGTGAAAAATCGTTGTTTAGATTTTTGCATAATCCTTTTTTTACGTCTCGCTAAGAGAGGTATTGGATTCATGTTATAAATCGCATATCCACTTTTTAGTGAATAAGCACGTTTTAAGGTTACTAGAATCAGATTTTAACATTTTTACAATGATGTCTCTGTGTGTGTGTGTGTGTGTGTGTGTGTGTGTGTGTGTGGGACGTTACATTCTGTTTCAAATCAAGTGACTTTATATTATAAAAATTTCAATAATCTTAACTTGTAATGCATATTTCATGATATTTTAAAATTTGAGGCTATTTATTAATATTTTTTATTAAATTTTGACGTTTTAAACTGTCATTATTAACTCCATAGCAACAATTATAAGTAACACTTTTTTCACAAGTGAATTAAAATTTTTTAGATCACTTTCACATATTTTTTAATTCACTCTGCAACAAATAATGCATTTAAAATAACATCAGGCACAAAATTAACACTTACCATAGTATTTATCTGACATTATCAGCCATTTTCATTATTTTTCAAGGCACAAATGACAAACAATAAATCTTTTTAAGTAGATGATTTAACATCTATCATCGACGATTGTCATGCACAGTCTACTAACTGATTAGTTTTTTGTTTTGTCAAAATTATATATTATAATGGTTTTTATTACTATTTCGTCAAAATTGAATAAAATATTGTACAAACCACGTGAGCTAAGATTATTATTATTATAGGTCCAATTAATGGATTTTTATCTTGGTCAGTATTTCAAGTTCTCAGCAAATTTACTTACACAATATATCTAATCCATTTAACATATATGCAAACAAAAATGAGCACTTCTAAAAACATGGAATATTTCACCGATTTCAATACTGTAAGTTTCTAAGATTGCTATATACCTTTTAAATTGGAATATGTAATTTATTCAGACAATTTTTCATTTTACTATTGTTATATGTACAGATGAACACATTCTGGGGGGATTTCATGTTTTCCCTATCAGTAGCAGTATGCCTTACCTTAGCATACGAGTCCCCTATGGTGACTATTGAGAAAGTATTGTTTGGAAAAGGAGGAAATAAAAGGACGCAAGAACCGACTCAAGTTTCATCAGCTGACATAATACATAGAGATGCAAATAGAATTTTTGAAGAAGAAGCAAGATAATGATAATAATTTATAGTTCAAATAATTAATGATATGTGTAGTATTTACTCAATTTTTTGTAGTAAACTATTGTGTGCTGTGCCAAACCAAAGATAAATAATACATAATTAATATTAGTTATACTTAGGAATTGAATTATAACAATAAACAATTTTTATTTATTATACATTAATGGTCGTTGAAAATCTTTTTCTTCAGCTTGTTCCTTATTTCATTAGGAGTCGCTGTTTCTTACTCTTCTCTCCTACCTATTCCTGTTTTTCACATTTTCTTCACACAGTTCTTCCTCTCTCAAGTTTTCTGCGACCCAGTTCTTCCATCTTCTCTTTGGCCTTCCTCAAACTCCCGGCATTGAAAGTTCCAATCCTTCGACGAGGCTGCAACTGCGTGTCTCTTGCTTGGAAAACTCCATCACTTCTACCACTTTCTGATCCTATAATTGCCATCTTGGGTTTTGGCGAAGATTTTACAGTCGAATGCCCTTCCTATCACCAACCCTCACCATTTACCCGGGCTTAGGACCGGTACCAAGTTAAGCTGGCATGCTCCGTCAATGGCTGGGTATGTATAAATTAATAAAATTCACAAAACTAAGTAGACATACTTCAAAAAAGCGTCACTTAAAAATAATGTATATTACATTTGCAAAAATAACTTAAATCACGTACTAAATTTTATGCAGAATGTACATAGCAGAAAAACTGAGCAGATTTATTATACAGGGTGTTATGTAAATAAATGTACAACGCTTAACCCATGGTAGAACTGACCCCATAGATAAGAAATCTGGCAATAATTTTTGTTTGACATGCTTTCTACAAGAACTAGACTCTTAAAACTGATCAATCACGCTATAGTTCAAAATTTTGTAAAAAAGTCAAAATCAATGTGTACTCTTGAAAAAATATTGATTGTCAAAACTGACTTTTATGCTAACCCACAAAGTTGAATATGCGTTATGTGTGCCTGTATGTTTTCTAGACATTTCAACAATAAAAATTATTTTGAATTATTTTGTACTGATCTACTTTATTAATGTATTTGTTAGTCTAATTACTTATACTCAGTGCTTATAAATATATAGTTTTCATTATGAAAATCTGAAGACAAAAAAATCATGGGATCGCATGACCGCGTACATATAGTGTCTGGTCGCCACTCTGGTCAGCCGGGATCGATGCCGGCCAGTGCAAACTTTTAATGGCATAAAAGTGATCCCTGTGGGGCACTCTCCACACAAGCTATGAGTGCCCGTGAGGTGACGCCTAGTAAGCGCCCACACGCTAAAATATATACTGGCACACCGAGTGATGGGTAATATGCCAGATGATATATTTATTTTATATTTATTTAAAATCTGAAATATACAGAGACACCAATGATGGGTTAAACATAATCATCTTAGTATAAATACAGATAAAACACAATTAATTGTTTTCGGATCAACTCCTGATTTCGGAATCACTATCAATAATTCCACTTTTACAGCTACTAATGCAATTAAATTTCTTGGTTTATGGATTGAGAAAAACCTTAAATGGGTCACACAAATTAATCATTTATGTTCTAAAATTGCACAACTTTGTTTTGCTCTTCGACATTTAACTAAATTCTGCAGTTTAGAAGTTACCAGAAATTTTTATTTTGCATGTATACATTCTGTTTTAAAGTATGGAATAGTGCAATGGGGAGGATCATCTGACATTAAAAAAGTTTTTATAATGCAAAAAAGAGCTATTCGGATATTGGTTGGAGCTTCACAAAGAGATTCTTGTAAATAACTTTTCATTCGTTTGGAATAATGACAGTTTATTCTATATACATTTATTAATTAATCTGTTATGTACATCAAATTTTTTTCCAAATTTTCAAACAACCGTGCATCTCATATGTACCAAACAAGATTTAAAAAACAGTTATTACCACCACATCATAAAACTAAATTTCATCAAGAACATTTGTTCTACAATGGCTCTCGCTTCTACAATAGGCTTCCTGAAGACTTAAAAAATATAAATAATCCTGTTTCCTTCAAGAAAAAGCTAAAGTCCTTTTTAATCAAAAAATGTCTGTATTCGGTAGATGAATTTATGCAGCTGTAATATCTTGTTGACTTTGACGTTTGTACCTTAAGTGTTGTTCTTGTTTTTTGTACTAAACTTTTGTTACAATAAATGCTATTATTATTATTATTATTATTATTATTATTATTATTATTATTATTATTTATATGTCATTTGTGACAGGTGTTACATTTTTTCCAGGGAACACATTCATTTTTACTTTTTTACAAAATTTTGAACTATAACGTGATTTATCAGTTTTAAAGGCCGCCAGTTCTTGTGGAAATCATGATAAACAAAAATTATTGCCAGATTTTCTATCTATGGAGTCAGTTCTACCATGGATTAAGCGTTGTACTAGGAATAAATAAATGAGATTCAGCGTAGAAGTTTCTTATTATTAGTAATGTAAACGATTAAAATTTGACATCTCTAAACAATAAAGAACAAGAGAAAATTAATAAGAACTACGTACTTCGCGCGAATTAATTACCCCTACTATAGACCGAGGCATGGACTCAATAAGGTGGCGAATAACATTTTGCGGTATTACGGTATTTTATTCCATCCTCTTTCAACTGCAGTCCACATTTCTTCCAGCGTTTGCACCGGTGGCTGAGTACGTCTGAATGTTCTTCATAGATTTTCAATTGGTGACAAATCTGGGGAACGAGCAGGCCATGGATACACTGATATGTGCTGATTAAAGAATATTTGCACTCTTCTCACAATATGTGATTGTAGACCGTAGAACTCATCACCTTGCCTGCTTCACACATCGAATCATTTCTTCAAAAACTCCACCTTACATTTCAAAAAAAATCTTTTTCAGATCCAATTTGCATAGCAGAACTTTGCGAAATAATTTTGAACTACATATCCCCAAGCATCGCAATACCTTGTTTCAACGCTCATTCTCTTATAACTGTGCTTCTGTTTATAATAAAATCCCAGCTAACCTCAAAATCATGGCAGTACAAACATTTTCTGTTGAACTAAAAAAGCACTTGTTTAATACACAATAACTTCTTTTTCATGTCGAAATGGTCATCTCTACACAAGAATTTTTATTACATTTATTCCTTACACATAGTTATGCCTATGTTAAGCGGATATATATATATATATGTATAACATATTGTTTTGTAAGTATAACCTTGTTAAAAATGTAAATACAACTTTGTACTATATTCATATCATACCTAAATTATATGTATGTATTAATTTAATATTGTAAATGTAAAGGTTAAGTGTAAGAACAGCTAATGCTGAACTTTGCCAATAAAGGTTATTATTATTATTATTATTATTATTATTATTATTATTATTATTATTATTATTATTATTTTGTAGAAATACGACTATCGGATTAAGTTGCATATGGGAGTAACTTCCTGTATTAAAATTTCACTAATGTACCACTGACTGTCTAAAGTACCGGGAAAGCGTATTAAGCGAGATTTCCAAAATATTGCATCTTAGATCATAATGCTTTATAAAGGCGCCGTATGACGCACACGCTTGCAAGTCACATTCTGTCTTTCATCCCGATGTCGTCTAACAAGTACCCCGCGAATAACAAAATAGCGAATTATCAGAAAAGATAATGTTATGCCATTAGTGATTCCATTCACACATTACTGTCAAAAGTTTTTTTTTTTTTACTTTTGGAGTAAATTTATCTGTTGTTTATAAAATCGGTCATAGCATAACTAATTAAATCGTTCAATAATGAAATTTTTCAGTTTATGACCCCCTATTAATGCATGATTTTTTATTAAAGGGTCATTCATAGCTTCGAAAATAAAAATAAAATTATACATAAAAATAAAAATTACAATATAAATAATAGATTCTTATGAAAGTGTTCACAGCTGCGAGAATAAAATTAAGCATAAGACATAAATACAAGGATTTGCAAACGACAAATATTTTACACAAACATAAGCACATACATAACAACTATTATTTGAACTGTCAAGTTATGTTCTGATAAAAGGATTTATGCTGGATTTATACAGCGTAAGCCGTAACGTAACGTACCGTACTCTAACGTAACGTAAAAAATAAAACAATGCAAACAAATGTGATAATTTATACAGCCGTAACCCGTAACGTGACGTATCGTGCTCTAACGTATTATGCTGGATTTATACAGCGTAAGCCGTAACGTAACGTACATCGCCGTGGCGTATTGTAACGTATCGTAACGCGTGATTTTTCTAAGGTATTTTATACAGAACCTTTACGGGGATTTGTCGTACAAAGTATGCTCATGTTCTGTCGATATAAGTGAATGACAGATTTGTATTTCACAGGTTAGTTTATTCGTAATACGCTATATTTCATATATATTTCCATTTAATATATTAATATAAACTTTGACACATGACACATGTCAGTCACAGTCCACAAGAAAAGACTATTCGTAATGAAGTATTTTTTATATTTATTTCCATTTAATATATTAAGCTAAACTTTAACCCATATTAGCCACATAAAAACAAACAATAGCATAGAGAACTAATAATTTTCGTAATACCATAACGTATCGTAACGTGCCGTAACGTAGAAAGATAAAAGTTGGCGATCTTTGGGATTTTAATACGTTGTTTTATTTTTTACGTTACGTTAGAGTACGGTACGTTACGTTACGGCTTACGCTGTATAAATCCAGCATTAAATATACTTTTAAAAAGCTGTTTAAAAAAAGATTCGCATATATGATTGCGTACAGTGTGTTGATATTATTATTGCTTGTTAATTAATTAATATATTGGATGACAGCTGACGTTAATTTACGTTTTATTTTCAAAGCTGTGAACATCAACCATAAAGTCCTATTTATAATTTTATTTATATTTCTTATTTTCAGAGCTGCGAATGAGCCGTAATAAACGATTTTAATACGTAACTATAAGACACCTCATACCATTGTTGAACAATTGTGAAAATTTATGTCATACGTTACTAACCTAAAAATTTTTGTTATGAATTTTACAATTAAAAATATTTAATCAGCCTCATTACACACTTAATAGATAAATAACTATTTAAAAATATCGTTTCAAACACGTGGACGCATATTAGTTACAATTATTGCAGAATTATATATTTAAAAAAAAAGATAGAGGAGTATTTATATTTGGTTTATGATAATAATAATGATAGTCTATGTCGTGTCTTTTTTTTGCAACATACAGAAATTAGACGATATTAGTCCATTATAAACTGAACATAATGTGGTCAAAAATAACGATAGTTCTTTTAGTGGTCACCAGTAGTATAGCTCAAGAATTATCGGAAGATATAATTATATCAAATGTAACACAAAAACTACTAAATTACCCTACGTTAATAAATAACGTTATAAAAAGCTATCCTGGACTTTCAAAATGTGTTCCTACATTCAAAAGTAAGTATAGACGCAAAGATATTGTAGCTACGGGTGTGGAAGCTACTAATAGATGGTAAATACAGATCTGCAGGGGGTCTTCTTACCTATCGTACTGACCCGTATTTAATATCAATCCCGATAGATATATCAGTTTCTTGTGATTATGTGAAATTAAATTTGAACTTGATACATTATTCATTAATAGTTGAACAATCTATGAAATTACATAATTATTAATCAAAATTAACATTAATGGAAACGAAAAGTAAATGATATATCAGCTATATCATTTGACTTGGTTGAACTATAGGACTCATTGCTAGGTGACGCCACATTTTAATACCGCGAAACTTTATTAACAAAATTATGAATGAAAAGTTTAATATTTTTGAGAAATATTGTATGGTATACATACAGGGTGTAAATTTTAAAACGGGTCATAGGGCTATAACATAGAAAAACAGTTTTTTGGACGCCAAAAGTTTCTATATTAATTTATTGAAAAAATAATTAGTGCATATTATAAAGAAAAAAATTACGAATTTTTTGATTCCAAACGTATTACATTTCTGTTTTATATAAAGCCAAAAAATAAATTTAAAAATTTGCACAATTAAGAAAAAATATCAATAGCCGTGAAACTGACAGAAACAAAACAAGACAATTGTTGACTTTAGACGCTCATTAATAAACGTTTCTTACACTTTATTTGTTAAATTATTATTATTTTTGTTTTATTAAGAAGAAATCATGAACAATTTGTCTCATGAAGAAAAATTACAAATTATTAATGCTGCTCCTGCGCCACTCGCGCATTTATGACAAATTTTCGCACCTAACATATGAAAATGTACGACGATGATAACAAAGTTCCTGCAGAAAAGAGCAACGAAATACTAATTGGACTTATTCAACAAATTGTTTACCTTTATTTTTTTATCTTATATAAATAAATCGCAATTGCACCTATAAAAATTAGATTATACGAAATGTCAAACATAAAATTCTGAATTTTAATTTACTGCATAAACGACGTTATTTTAGTTTTGTTTCTTAATTCAGTAGCTTAATTTAATTTCATAATGTACATGCTGCATAAACCCAGCAAAATTGGTTTTAATTTGTGTTCTTGTAATTTGCAGTTTTTCTCGCTTCTTATAACTTATTTCTTATTACATGTAGATCACCTTTAGTTTGTAAATACCTATTACAATAAATAATAATTGTTTCTGATATAAATATCCTATTTTTTACTTTATTTTGTGTTATTTTGTATTGGTTCATAAATTAATAACTTTAATCTTTAATTGTCCCCTATCCGGACAATGTTTTGTTACTGTCACTTTCATGGCTAATGATATTTTTTCTTAATTGTAAAAATTTTTAAATTTAATTTCTGGCTTTAAATGAAACATAAATGTAAGGTGTTTGGTATGAAAAAAATCGTAATTTTTTTCTTTATAATAGGCACCAATTATATTTTCAATAAATTAATATGGAAACTTTTGGCGTCTAAAAAACTGTTTTTCTATGTTATAGCCCTATGACCCGTTTTAAAATTTACACCCTGTATATGATTGAAATAACTTAGTTACATTATGAGCAAAGAAAATTGAACTGTTTTTTTGAAAGACCCCATTATTTAAAAAAAAATACAGCACTATAATTCAGCGAACGTATATTTCGCGATTTGATCCTATAACTTTTGGTTAATGCTTATTTTGTTGCGCTGACTTACTTAACATTTTAATTTGTAATAATTTTCTTGCTTTACCTCTTCTAGAGGTTTAAACTGTTACAATCTATTAGTTAATAAACAAGCTAGCGAATTCTTGAAAGAGTTGCATAATTTGTTTTAAGGAGCAAGAAACGCTATGAGATGCACAACTGCACGAGAACGAAAACGGGAATTAATACAAATTCTTGACATATAACCTTAATTTTTGTTTCGTAGTTTTTTCAGCGCAATATTTGTATTAGTACCTATATTAGGTATTGTTTTGCTATTTTTCATTTCTCACATAAAATGGATAATTTTTTGTCATACAGATGAGTATTTTGTTCCATCAATGAAATTAATTTTTCATTATAAAATATCATTTTCCGCACTCTCCATAATTTTAAGCCAGGCCATATAAATAACGCACTTCTTTATACGCGAAACATAACACAAATATTAAGAGAAACTTGAAGGGAAAACATCTTGACATATCAAGGAATTGTGGGTAATGTCATGATACTTTCTTTCTATTGGTTGTTGCAACGTAACGGGAACGAGAAAGTTGAATCTTGGCGAACTTTACCGTTCTCGTTCACGGGCGAGGTTTAGCTTCCTGTTCCCGAAATCTGGTTGTGCATGTGTGCATTTAAAACCGTATTATTCATTTTTCTTACCGGTCTCGTTTCCGTTCTCGTTCCAGGGTAATTGTACAGTCGCCTTTACTAAATTTCTTTTTACCTTTCGTCACCTTTACGTAAGGAAGGTATTGTCTATGGTCAAAAAGTTTTTAATGAATAAGCACGTTTTGGGGTCCCTAGTTAATAGTGTTACGATGATCTCTCTCTCTATGTGTGTGTGTGTGTGTGTGTGTGTGTGTGTGTGTGTGTGTGTGTGTGTGTGTGTGTGTGTGTGTGTGTGTGTGTGTGTGTGTGTGTGTGTGTGTGTGTGTGTGTGTGTGTGTGTGTGTGTGTGTGTGTGTGTGCGACAAATTTTTCTCTTACGATAACTTCAATACTACAATTCTAAAAATTATGATTCTTTCATATTGCTTTTCTTTACATCCATATGAAGAGCTGATTAGATTTTGGTTATAATTTTTTAACATTTTATGTGATTATCAATATGAAATAATATCTTATTCTTATACGGTTTGATTATACATGTTCCTTCATATTCAGTAGATATAGAGTTAAAGAATGATAAATAGATTAACTTTCAAAAATCACTCAACTTTGCTAAAATCATGGAAACATCTGATATATTCAAAAAATTCTAATTGACAGATGTCAGTGTCAAGTGCAATTTAGATAATGTATGTTCGTGTTATAATTTTATTGGATTTATAGAATCTTTTCCAAAGAACTTTTGGTATGGGATTTGTACAAAATACATCAAATTGCCATATGAAAACTATACCAGAGAATTCAATTTATAAACTCGCGCAAAGGCAAATTCTAACCTTACTTTCTGGTCTATAAACTGTAGAAATTATGCAAAATTAGATTTCTCGTTCAGAAAATCATACCAGACGAAAATGGGGTATTCTAATGATTTTTTTTTTATATTTTTTTCTGAAACTTTCACGTATATGTATTACAAATCAAAAATTTTGAGTTCTTTTTTATTTAATTTGAGCGAGATATGAATTTTTAAATACTCTTTGAAAATTTGAATTTTACCGGATGTGACGTATGAGGGACTCATGACATTTAAATGGCGGGGTATGTTTACATAGGTACAAACACAACAATTGGCGCGGGAGTCTATCTGTCATTCGGCATTTTATGTTTGTTTGGTTAGTTGTCGCTTGTTTTCTATGTATTTCAATTTTGTTTACGTTATCTAAGTGAATTTTCCGTAATGAAAACTTGTATTAACAATAATAACTATTATAAGAACCAAATTAGAAAAGTTGAAAACTTGTAAACATATAAACGTCATACAACTAACACGATCAAGACAGCTCACAATGCATCAATGGCGGAACAGCTGTTTGCTGTATATGCACAAAATTTTTTAGATTTCATGAGTCCCTCGTACGTCACAACCCACGTGATACCTGTTCAGCGGTAAAATAAAATACAAGAAAACTCATGTTTGGAAAAAAAAAAATGATTTTTTTTTTTCATTATTTGGTCATTTTGAAGCATAATTCACAATGTTATAACATTTTTTACCTTAAATTTTACTACATTAGAATACCCCATTCGGCGGGTAATTTCAAAATTCAACAACAGGTGTGTCAATTCTTAATTTCAGTAGCAGATAGTATAACAACTATACAAAATACTACTGCTTGTATGAATAATTTTCCCTTTCATTAAACAAATATAACTAGACTAATTTATCTTCTAGTGCTCGACGCCTCAGCAAATGTGCCTAGCGGAATACTACAAGGTAATTTAGTAGACTTTGGCAACTTTGATGAATGTTTATCCGTATACGATTATAACAAAAAAACAAATGAAACAAATTTTGGTAAATACTGCTTGGTAGAAATAAGTCTGCCTGTTAATATGCTTGGTCCAAAACAAAGAAAGAAAAGATCCATATTTCAACATTCGCCTGAAGACAACAGTACAGGAATTATTTTTGGGTGGTGCATCCCCCAATCTTGCCCTCTGGAAGATCTAAGTGGTGCAGTAAGTGAAATCTTACAGGAAATTTCAACAGATGTTGAAGTTGTACCTGCTATGGGAGGTGTATGCCAAACTAAGAACGACACAATACAGGAATTCAGTGTGAATGATAAAATTATAATGTAAGAATAATTTTCTTTAGAGATCTCTAGACTTTTAATATTTTGCACCATATTGAATTTTACATTATGAAGTTAAGTAGTAATATAAAAATATCCACTATAGACGATAGATAGACGGGGAATGAAAGAGATAGTTATAGATCAGCGTCGCGAGACTAGACGAAAGTCTTGAAGTCTCGACAAGATTCAACTTCAGCTCATAGCTATTTTTAGAAATATATTTATTAAAAGCGCTTTAAAAACTAAGAGTAATACCTACTGTAAAAACACTGTTTAACAATTCGTAAAAACCAGAGAGATATTAATTTTTCAAATTTTAGAACATTAATTTTTGTAGAAAGAAAAATTAGAATGCTATCTTCAATAGAAATTTACGCACTAGGTTTGAAGGTTTGCTTATTTCCAAAAATAGTAAGTAATACACGTATTTATTTGAAATCTACAGAAATAATGAAATATAAACGTATTTGTTACATAGATCTTAGTATAATAGAAAAATTCATGAACCACTAAACAGATAAGGTGAAGTGGGATAAATGCAGACTGGTTTTTGTAGCTTCTTCAAATGTTTAGTTTGAATAATCGCATCTGTTAGTCTTTCTTACCATGTTGAACCACGTTATCGCTAAAAAAAAAGTAAAAAAAAAAACAAATTAGCCACTAACCCTTCATTAAGAATTATAGTAGAAAAAAATAAACTGAAATAGTAAACATGAACAGACCACTACGCATTTACCTCACATGGTCTGCATTTGCCCCATGAAGTAATATTTACGTGGCAGTTTCAGACTAGTATTTTTCTAAATAAATTTAAAAAAAAAACAAAAGAATCTTTTTATTTAATGCAAACTTACATCAATATTATTTATGGTTACCAAAAGTAACAACGCAGAATATATAATTAACTTAAGAACTATTGCGCGTTTAGTGCAACCTCAAAGTTGATTGATTTAAGCGAGGACAACACGTTCATTCTTGCGCGACATCTATGTCGAATAGCTCATATCAGCTTGTAGTACTACATACTAGCATGAGAAATTTCGCTCATTATAATAAAAATAACCGGTATATGCACTTGTCGCGTTTGCGAACTTATCCTACTCTACCTTATATTAGAATGTAAAGTAGTACATATATACTGGTTTTACATAAATTCATGATACTGCTGAAGAATAACTATGTATAAAGATGAAGTAAGACGGTAAAATATAACAATATTGACATATACATTTAATTAATTTTTATTTTTGGGCGTAAAACATATACACAATTTATAATAGTAGAAGTATAATAGCATACATAGAAAAATATATTTCTAATAACAGTAAATTTCGAATATTAACTCTGCAATTTTCATGTTACTTTTATGAATTTGATTTACTGCACTCATTCAGGTATTCAGATAGGTTTATATTCATGCATTAATTTGACTTTATTGTATTTTGATAACTGAAAAACATGACATATGTTTATAATGCCATTTTCACTTGAAATGAACCCCCAACAAACTGTTAAAGTTTGTTATACTCATATACATAGATAAAAAATACTCAAAACTCCCGAGATGGAGGATTACGACTAGGAATGACGAATTCCGATAATTTTGGTACCCGAGTGCCCGAAACAACTACCCGGATAGTACCGTTTACCCGTTAATTACCCGATACCCTTTAATTACCCGTTATCCTTTAAGTACATATACATAATTCTTTAATTTGTTAATTACCAGTTACCCTTATATTAGCAGTTTACTTTTTAATAAAATTCATTATTATTGTTTACATATATTTATTAAATAAAAAGTAATAGAAATAAATAATATACCTACTGTATCTCTATAAAAAACTTAACATAAATTATATTACTTATGGTATGGTAATAAAAAACTCATCTTTTACATACAATTTTTCCGGCAGCTGAAAACTGTTCGGGTAATTAAAAGGTATCGGGTAATTAACGGGCAGCGGATATATTTCGGGTAATCGAGTAAGAAATTTTATACCATGGTACATTGGTAGGTTCCGAGTACCCGGGTACCCATCGTCATTCCTAATTACGACTAACACAAGAACAATGTTTAAAAACATGTTTTTCAAATTTTACAATGGAATTTCCCATTTACATCGACATCTGACAATCTTAAAACCCAATTATCTATTTGTAGTAATAAAATATATAGTAAATATTAAGTTGACGTTTGGAACTTAGAATCAAGTATGACAAACATTTAATAGATATTTACACACCAAGTGAGCTAAGGTAATGTTTATCCATGAGAAGAAAGTTTAGCTCACGAGCCCGAAGAGCGAGTTCTTGATGTTATTTTTAAATGCATTTTTTGTTGCAGAGTGCCAGAGTGAGTTAAAATTTTATGAGAGTGATTTAAAAAATTTTTTAATTCACATGTGAAAAAAGTGTTACTTATAGATGTTGCTATGGAGTTAATAATGACAGTTTAAAACGTCAAAATTGAATAAATGAATATTAATTATTTTTACTTTTAGTGTGAAAATTAAATTTTAATTCTTAAAGATTTGTGTTTATAATTTATTTCAGTTATTTACGGATTTAATTAATTAGTTTTATTCAAAATACTTTTAAGTTAATAAATATTTCTATAGGTAATGATTGATGGGTAAAGGAAAACTACTGGAATTCAGTCAATGGTCGAAAAATATATTTTCGGCCTCAACTAGTTTCGGCACCACGTGCCTTTTTCAGGAGCTACAAAATTACGTGAAAGTTTTTAACAAAATTTGAAATTGAAACCGTTGAAATATATAAAAATATATAATAAATTACATACTAAAACATATACAATGGTTGTCATAATAAAATTGAAAGGTAATTTTATTATGTTTTACACCCTACGAAAAAACCGTATGTTGAAACAAATATGTTCCGAAGGTCATATTAATATTTGCAATTAATTTTGTGCTAGTAATATACATACATATTTCATCATATGCATATTTTATATTGAAATAAAGAGTAAAAGAATACTATTAAGTTATCATTATTTAAGTGAACCGTGCATAATGATAATCCTTTTCACATGCTACATAAACTAACAGGAATTATCATAATCTCATGAAAATTTTAAAAATTAATATCTCAGTTTTCTTGGAATTTTTGAATCGCAATTGTACTTCAGTTCTTAGATTTTTATGTACTATTATATACGATTATAAAAAATATATTAGTGTTCGATGTTTCATTTTCATTTCACTTGTCCATTTAGTAGAGTTCAGACGTGATGGAGTGGAGTCAAGAAATTACATTAGAATTTTTGGAGGTTTACTCAAATTACCCTGACAAAAATAGTATGCTGCAGCACAAGCTGCTATTCGTTCACTTCGATTATTCATCTATAAATTAAATTTAAAAACCAACTACTACAACACTTATTTCGCTTCAAATAATTTTGTGTTAAATCGGAGATGCTTCGCAAGCGTGCAGAAGGCAATATAGGCGAGCCCACACGCGCCGTGGGATCGGCTGAAATTTGTGAATAGAAGCTCAGCTCGTGGCTCGGCGCAGCGCCGTGGGAATCCGCCTTAAGTCTTGTTTCGTCTCGCCTGGTGGCAATCATAGATAAGGAAAGTTATATACTAGATCTAGTTTACAATGGATTTTGTGCCAAATAGAATCGATGGGCGCCATAACGAGACGCTAATAGAAAGACGGGAAATTTAAAAATAGGAAAAATATGTTTTCTGAAACTAACAAAATATAGAAATATGTATACCGTAAAGGCTGAAAAAATCAAATTCAATAATAAAATATATTTGTACATGAAACAAATAGCGAAACAAGCTTTGTAAACAAATACTAACCAAAGAAATAAACTTGAAAGACTCTCACTAACAGAAATGACAGATTGCTGGGCTGCCAACATTAATAAATAAAATTCACTACAACTGAAGAAAATATTTAATATAATTATTGCAAAAATAATGTAAATTAAATATTGTTTCGTACTTTTTATTGGGCGACTGAGATTTATTATTTTGAAATGAAGAAATGATGTAAAATACGTATATTAAGTTACTTCATAGTTACTTTTTTGCATTATGTTGTAGAATTTACACTAGAATTAGCGACTCGATATTATTCAATTCGGCACAAAGCTGGACATTGCCGCCATGATGGAAGCTCGGTCTAGTATATGTCTTTCTTTGTCAATGGTGGCAACACTACTTTTATTTCATAATTGACAACATTAATTTTGGTTCCAATATGGTGACATCACATAATATCTCTATTACCAATAATTAATCGATTTAAAAAAAGTCGGATATTTTTTTTAGTATCGTAATGTAAAAATCAAAATAGTAAAAAATGAATATAATTATTATAAAATAATATTAAACGTCTAGTGTTTCTTTCGTATGAGTACGTAATTATTATAATTGTTTTTATTTTAGAATATTTTTATCAATTACTTTAATTATAATTATAGTGAGTACAATTTACGATATGTTCATTCAACGTGTAGGGATCAGTACGTATGCATAAACTGCAAAATTAGTAATATATTTTATGTAATATGTATTTTAGGGCCAGCCCATATATTATTCACAGCTTTTTCAATAAAAACTAATGGACAAAAATTATTAGCAACTAGCAAAGGTTCAGATGACATAACATGTTTTCATGGATTAAGATTGATAAGCATGCTGTGTATAATTAATCATCACAGATATGTAACAACATTTTCAGGACCCCTGTTTAACTCGAAAGATTTACAACAAGTAAGAAATTATTAAATATTCGGCCTTATACGAGAGTTATGCTACGTCAAATGTATGAATCAGTTACCTAGTTTATAAATGGGTTGATTCGACCCGATTGAAGTTAGCGGGTTGAAATGATTGGAATAAACGCATTTTCAACCGGATTGAAATTTTCAACTTGACCCTAAAATACAAATGGGTTGAGTTTGTTTGACCGGATTGAATATTACGGGATAAACGCTGAACCCGATCGAAACTTTGAAGGTAACTTCATTCATGTATAATTCACTATTTGTCAGCTGCATTTGGACTGTCAAACCGTTGTTTCGTGTGTGTTTCAAAGTGAAATAATTAATTAATAATTAAATAAAAAAAATTTTCATTCGTGATCTTTTAATTTTAAAAACATAAGGTACAAATAAAGTAGATGTAGTTTGTTGGTACCTATATTAATAAATAGCAATTAAGCATGAAATTTATTTGAATAAAAGCGTAAAGTATCTTACATAACGTTTTTGTTTAAGAGTTTTCTTTTGTGGCACTTTTGATAAAATAATGCACTTGTGGACAATAACATATGCACAGTTTGTGAATAAAAAGTATATAATGTTATTACTTTTTCTTGTTCCATTTTCGATTATTTTCGTAAAAATCAAGTAAACATAACCAACCAAAATACACCTGAAAACGTTTTCGATCGGGTTCAAATAGGATCCACTCAACCCCCTAGAACAAAAGTGAGATAAACGGTACAGAGTTAACCTTGAAATTCAACCGGATCGAATTTCAACCGGGTTGAAACTATCGGGATAAACTTAGTAAGTTATTATAGTACCCTAAACACATATATAGCCTTTTAAACTACAAATGGCTGTAGGTACTATTAATTCTGAATTTAGTTTTGTACTTTCGTTTAGGTTACGTTATGTTCCAAATAATAAATATATAATTTCCGAATTAATAATAAATCATCTACAGTGACTTGAGCGATAATCGACTGAGGAATGGATGAGGGTTCCCGAAGGAAAAATTATCGGACAAGTAGTCTGTAGTGAAATTATTTATTTCAGGCTTGAAATAAATAATTTCACTACAGACTGCTTGTCCGATTATTTTTCCTTCGGGAACCCTCAATCATCTATAGTTTAATAGGCGAGAGTCATGTGCCAACTACGATAGGAAATGGACGTGTTTAATTGGGTCAGCAGTGATTGTGTAATTTCATTATATTAATATGTAATATGATATTGAACTGTAGTGAGGTGAAGTAAAAATGTGTAATAATTTAAAAATAAATATGTTAAGGAATTATTAAGGACCTGGCCGAAATAAGGAAATAACAGACAGAAATTTTTACAATTCGACAGAAAATCCTTAGATTGTCATTATTTTATTAAAATCGTTAACTTGGCAACACTGACTTTTGTACATGTGGGATTAGGCCATGGAGGTAGGAATACAAAAGAGAGAGCATGAGGTTACTACCAGAAAAATCAGTTGTAACTACACTAGGATGGTCAAAATAAGCCGCACGGTTTGTACCTGGAACGAAACTTACTTATCGAACAATAGAAATGCCGTCCGATAACCGATAATCCCCGTCGGACTGTGTCATAGACGTAGATAGGAGTTGTAGAGTGATCTGTTTATACATTTACTAAAAATAAAAGTTTTTAATATTTAAATATAACTTTCTCAGTCATTATTATTATATTGCATACATTTAATATTTACATACATAGATTCAATATTTACATTTTTATTTGTTACATACTAAAATTTATACTTATTTCATGTGTGTTGTCAAGATATTGGTACCTGTCATATTTTTATTAAATATACATATTACATTACATATACTTATATATTTATACATAAATTATTAAAAATCAGAATCTGATTCTGAATCTTGTCCTACTGAAATTATAAATGGCACATTATATTCAGGTAGTTTCATCTTAATTATTTAAATGACTTTACCTGATCCTGTAAAACAACTTAGACCTAAAACTATAGTTCTCTACCGAATTTAGTCATTTCGACTATCCCTGTGCAAACAATTATTGGCGCGCCACTGGAATGTCTTTGACAGAATGATTTATTACTGCCAGTCATTCTCAAATAGACTATAGTGGGGACGGACGAACACAGCTGTTGGACCGTCCTAGAGAGGGGATAAGTGCAGCAATTTTTAAACAAAATTGCTTTATTCATTCAATTAAAATTTTATAAAACTTTAAATACTGAAAGAAATGTGTTATACATATATTATTTATTGAAATATGATATTAATGTGTTTTTATATACATTTTACTTATTGAATGTACTTAATTATTTTTTTTAAGATTCAAAAAGCACGTGTTTTAATCAAATATTTTTATTTAATTAATAAAACGTATTGAAATACACTCTAAAACAATACAACACAAGAAGGTTGACAGATAAGCCCGGCCTGGAGTGGGGAAAATGGCTTCACTTTTACAGCCACTTGCTCCCTCCTTATTTATTCCTACCTCCATGGATTAGGCTGTCTGAATTCTACGTCGCTGGTGTTGGGATAACTTTAGCACTTGTGACACTATCACTCTAAGAACTGTAACAACACCTGAAATAAAAATTAATGATAATATTATTTTAGTGGATAGAAAATCCCGGTAGTATGCGTATTCTAAACGGTGGTATATATGTCGATACCTTCTTTGTAATGGGGGGATTGCTAGTATCATACGGCTTCTGTTTAGCTCAAGAAAAAGGAATTAAATTTAATATCACCATGTTCTACATTCATCGGTACTTAAGGTACAGCAACATATTTTTATGTAATCTTTCATCAATCTAGCCATAAAAATATCGAAAATAAAAGAGTGTAAACTCTTTTTTCTTTAGATTGACCCCAGTTTATGCGGTAATAGTTTGGTTCCATGCCACCCTTCTCCCTTTTTTGGGTTCGGGGCCTTTATGGCCTCTTAGTGCCATTTTAACAAATAATTGTGTTAATTATTGGTGGCCTACTTTGCTTTATATTCAAACTTTTTATAACCCTGGCGATATGGTATGTTTATAATTATTAGTTACCTATTTAAGTATTAAGGATAGTAAGTGCTTCCTACCGGTTGAGATCTCCAATACATCCGATACCGGTAGAAGAGCACTTACTGACCGCAATACTTATTACGTTTTTTGCACGACCGACTTATAAAATTAAAATAAGATTTGAAAATTATATTAACATATTAAAAATTTTAGTTGTCATTTTTAAAATAAACTTTGATTCTTTGTTTTTATTCACTTACTTAGATAGTACGCACTTTAGAATTATATCACAGAAAACAGGCGAATCTTGGTAGCATACACTTTAAAATTCTATATTCGCTTTTTGATTTTCGGGTTTTATACTATTAAATTAGAATATATGACAGTTGTATGGGCTATCATCCAGCGAATCAAGCAGTTTACGTCATAGTTTAGGGATTTTTGAAATTTTCTTTATTTTTTTAAATATATTTTATTAACGGCATTTTATTGGTTTTATTATTATTATTATTATGTATTTGACACCTTTAATAGAAATAATTATATTTGGGTATATTATTATTAAGTAAAATTTTGTAATTTTTTGCAAAATGACGGTTGATTAATTTTTTTAATATTGGTAATTCTGAACATGTATATTACAAAATATTATGTCTATATTATACTTTTCAACCTTTATTGTAATGTCAAATTCAAGAGCTTGTAGTTAATTTATTGACATTTTGAAAATGAAAAATAGAATGGTGGGCTCTTACCTACACTGAATTGTAATATTAAGGTAATATTTCGTTCTATTTGTTAGTAATCATTTGAAAATTAAATCTATATGTACAGCGTGTGGCAAACGCTATACGCAATGTACAGAAACAGTGAGAAATTGTATGGTATGCAGTATTCTGTATTTTTTTAAGGATCTCACATAATACCAGATACTCTGTTGCCTATACTACAAGAATGAAGTATTTATAACGGCGTAAGCAGTATCGTTCAGAATATTTTAAATAAAATTGGATTTCACTGGAAAAAAATAATACCAGACGTGTTACCTTTTTAAGAAAGATTTGGATTTATGAAGGCAACTCATAGATCATATTTTAATCCGTTTTACATGCTCATGTAAACTTTTTAATATATGACGTCATTGTTTCTAGAGATATTGGGTCGAATTCAGCACTCTTCTTTAGCTCAGTGATCGTTTCTAGTAACCATGGATATAGCTTGCATCCTTTTCATATTAATGTATTATTACATAAATTTCTCTTTATTTTGTTATTTTTAGATAAGCTTCATTAGTTAAAGAAAAGTGCTGAATTCGGCCCATTGTATTTATGACGTAAACCGCTTGATTCGCTGGATGGCCCATATATAATAATAATATATTATTCAATGAGCATGTAATGTATGAGTATGAAGTTTGCATCACCCTCCGGAAGACGAGTGATGTAAATCAATCGAATGAGTAATAGCTATTAGCGAATAGAATACTATACTTTATGCACAACTGTAAAATAATAATATATCAGTCACATATTGAAAAATAAGTAGACATAGACAAATCTAGTTATCATTGTTGCAGCACTCTGTTGTAACAAAATTATGAAGTGATGTGACATTTAGCAGAAAATTTTAAAACCAACTATTCAGCTATAGTTTAAGAAAATAAAAGTACACAAATGACAAAACTAGTGTAATTTTGGTTTTTATGTGGGAAAAAAATAATTCGGTTTGTATTCTTTGAAAGATAGGTATAAGATTTGACTACTATCTTCTCGTTATAAATTAACATTTAGCTGTAAAACTGCCAGAACTAATTATGAGTTAAAATCACCTTTACGGCAACTATGTTCAATTTTTAACAGTTTCAGATCAGGAGTGGGATCACGTAACTGTGAAAACGATATTGCGACTGTCGACAAGTGAAAATGCGATCACGTAAATAGTGAAAACCGAAAACGATATCGTTTTAGACTGAAAAAAATGTGAATTCTAGTCGACACTCTCAAAGCATGTGAAAACGATAGTCGTTTCTTACGTCTCTTTTTATTTTATACATTTGAGTATAGGTATATCCTTTTTTATTTACTTGCACTTAGGTAAAAGAATGTAGTGAGCAGTGAGTTGAATTTGACGTTTTGGAAAGAATGAAAGAAATGTCATAAATGATTTAAAAATAAATTAATATTTTAAATTTGAAAGGTATATTTTATTATTTTATTTAGTAAGGCGAAAATGAAATAATTGTGATAAAATACGATAATTATTAAATGAAAATTGATTACAAGAATGAATCTAAGAAAAAAATTCATGATTATTTTAATAAGCATGTTGCGAAGAACTAAATGCTTATGATTTACTATATATTTTTACTCTTTTGAAATCTATGATAGAAAATTGAAATCTTGGTGATTAGATATTTTCTTATTTCTACTGAAATTTCCCTGATTTACTATTAAAATTTAGTGAAAGAACTACCCAAAAGAAATATTTTCGGGCAATATTGATATTCCAATAACTGTAAAAGTGTTGATTACAACAAAGCATATTTTGATTGATTACAAGAATAAATCCAAGAAAGAAAATTTTATTAATATTTTAATAATATTGTATTCTGCGAAGCATCAAATGTAACGATTGTAGCTTGTGTTTTGTGATTAATATTAATATTTTGTAGTTTTTACATAACATTAAAATTTGTGAATTGACCATTTTCTGCAGTCCGTCGAAGGTTGTTTATTTAAATGTGGCCCATACTTTATTTACTTGAAATACAAAACTTAATAAAAAACTAGATTACTTTAAAATAACAATCTTGTATACTTGCAATCTTAAAAGGTTTCTTGAAGTTTTAATTTTATTTTTAGAAATATTTTTGTTTACTTCATAATTTTTTCTTCTGGAATATCAAAAGGTAAAAAATTAGATGATACATGGCATCTGTAACTAATTGACAATTTAACTTGTATCCTTCTTCAATTCTTACAGTATTGCTATTATGAACGAAATAAAAACGAAGGGCGAGAATAATACTTTTTGACATTAGATTAAAAATTTTAATGACATTCATATAAATTATTTGTCAAAACTACTATTTAATACAAAAACATTAGTCTGTAAACGATATCGTTTTCACAAAACGTAGTCACTTTACGGAAATAACCGAAGTTGAAAACGTAGTGAGTGACTAATTTTACGTGATCGCTAAGGAAACGAATGTCGTTTTCACTTCTCGATAATCGCAATGTCGTTTTCATATTTACGTGATCCCACTCCTGATATTGACATATTTGCAGACTCATTATTTAAATTTAAAACTTTCATATCGTTTCGAAATATCACTCATTAAGTAATTCATCTTTGTAATATTGTTTCTTATTGTTATTTACCTAATGTTTACCCATATATATTTTTGTATTTTCTCTATATAATCTTCCTGTAATTGGGATATTACTATCCTGTAGGAATGATTTATTATAAATAAATAAATAAATAAATAAATTTTACATGACGATTGAATAATATTCTTTGAGCATATACCGACAAAAGAAGTAATGCTATATACCAATGCATAGGATGTTGTGATCGGAAGATATGCAGGGTTTTGCGGGGCTGGAAGTGATGGTGTATTGTGGGCAGTGTTTTGTTGTGTTATATGTCACTACTTGTCATTTTACTGTAACTTAACGTTATTTTTTGCCTGTATTTTGTGAGTATATCAAATTGTAATGAAAATACAAAGAAAGTACGGATATTTCGTTTCATGTGTAAGTAACGGTTTTTTTTTTTTACAAATAATACATTAAGCGAAGTGTAACTTTTAGGTTTCCTGCTAATAATGACGTAAGACTAAAGAAACTGAATTTTTTTGGAAATAAAGGTGATTTACAAATTTCAAAAGCAGCAATTAGTTATTACTTTGTAAAAAAGGTAGTAGAAATATTAAGATAATACGCAGCCCGCAATACACCACCGCTTCAATACGCAGCCCGTAATACACAACGGCTTCCGTCCCCGCAAATCCCCACTTCCGCATATGTTCCGATCACAACAAACACCGTAAGATGGTCTCTAGTCAGTATATGCTCGTGCTCGAAGATAATATTATTTTATTAATTCAATGGATGAAGCTGTTGGCACTCGGTGAAACATTAAATGTTTTGCTAAATTTGAGTTGTATTTGTTGTTTTTGAAAGAAGACATATGTTCCTTAAACCTAGTGTTGAAATTTCTACCTGTTTGCCCTATATGCGAAAAATTACAATTAGAACATTCTATTTTGTATACCCCCGAATTGCAAAATAGGTCTTTATTAATTAATTTGTTTATTTAATTTAATTTAATAGAAAACCAACATATTTGTCAACAAAATAATTTAAGCCTTCTACGTAAAGAGAGGAAAGGCCAAAGACTAACGTTCCTAGAATCCTTTGAAATTAATAAACATATTCGCAAGGGCTTACCCCTAATGAAGGAACAGTTAGATCTTGTTGACCATCCGTTCTTGGATTGTGTGATCTCTGGCTTTTCCTCCAGTTCTTAATTTTCTTGTAATCCGCTACCTGCTGATGTATAAATTTATTTGTTTGTCGCAACCATCCTCAGTACTTCTGAAGATGCCGTAACTGGCGAAATTGGTCAATAAAGTTATATTTATTCTTTGATTTGTGAAACGAAACCAAGTGTTTTATTTAATATTTATAATATTATTTCATAGAACTGTTAATATTATTCAATTAGTAACAGTAACGAAGGTCATTAGTTGATATTATGGGCATATTATTTGACAGTTGTGGATAAATATACAAATTGGCTTTGAATTGAATTGTCGTACGCTTGCAGGCGAATATTTTGTGACACGAATGCTACTAAATGTTCGCTTCGTCGCGAAAAGCGAAAACATATGACTCATTTGACAGAATTCTAAAATTCGTGCTGACACCACTGTTCGGTAAGTGATGTGAATTACCGATCAGTAATTTGTAAATAAAACCTACTGCCTTGGAAACTTTTTCGGTAAACATTAAAAAATACCCGATCGTGCAAAAACATAAGTATATGTAGGTATTAAAGGATAATTATTAATGTTTTTAATTCAGTGTATGGGCCACACATGGTATTTAAACGTAGATATGCAGTTATTTATATTATCTCCTTTATTATTAATCCCACTTTGGAAATGGCCGAAGCCTACAATGGGTGTTTGTATGGTATTACTTTCGGCTTCTGTGGCCATCCCATTCTATACTTCTTATATTTATGATGTGCCTGCGCTTCCTGTTCGAAAGTAAGTGATAAAATTGACCAGTAGCGCACCTAGGGACAGGTATTATGGGGCTACCCGAAAGCAGAAAATTATTTAACGATTTATTTTACTTTTTATATTTTACCCTGAATACATTTCCCTGGGTGTGTTGCTGAAAGACTAATAATAAATGTTTTTAGTGTGTAAATTAATTTAAACTGTGTGTAAGAACCTTTTAAATCACAATGTAATTGAATTATAAACGTTAAAAACATTTGTTAATTTGTCGCTATTTAATATAAGCACCAGTTTATTAATGTAAAAGTAGTGAAGCAAAAGTCCCTTGTAACGTGGTTGTTAGGAGATATTCGGGAGTGGGTTGCCAAGACTCAAAAAAAAACGTAGACAAATGTTTGAAACGTTTATTAAACCAAACTTTGGTTATGTCGGTTTATGTATATAAAATAATTATAAACAATAACGGCACGCTTACCACAACTGACGACTACTATTTTCGACAACGATTACTCAACTACCGGTTCTAACAATTATCATTTGCGCATGAAATTGATTGAAATGGTGTCTTTGACTTTGGCGGCCGTCCCTTCTTCCGCAGTGGGAGCGAATCGCCACGGTATGGCGTCCGGTCTACAACGTGGCAATAGCCAATTGGCTGTTTTTCAAATCGGCAACTTCATATGTCGTGTAGGATTTTCTTCGGTAAATTTGGTACGGGCCGTCTCGCCAAGGACAAAACTTCGCCGTTATGTCCCTCTCGGAGCTGCTCAGGACATGTGTCTTCACCAGCACCAGGTCACCCACGGCGCCGGGCATCACTTCTTGTCGGAGAACTTCTTGATATGGTCCTGACGACCCTCATGCGTATCACAGATGAAATTAATTTAATGTACGGTGTTACCTGTGGTACGAAGTTTTCCGCTTCTATTAGGGGTCGTATGTCACGTGAGACGTCATCAATTGTGCGTAACTCTCGCCCAAACGTCAAGAAAGCAGGCATTTGTCCGGTAGATTGGCAGACAGCTGAATTCATAGAGAATCTTAAGGCTGGCAACTTCTTCATTCAATTCTTGTGGCAAACTTCGCTTAACATCGTGAGCTGCGTCTTCATATAGCGATTCCTGCGTTCCACCGGGTTGGCTTCTGGATGCTAATAGGGGTGAGACACTGTTTTAACCCCAACTGCATGACGGTGCTTATGAACTGGATGCCGTTGTCTGATATAACCTGCCGCGGCGTCCCATATCGTAATATGATTTCGTCCATGAATGTTCTCGCACACGCTTCGGCGGTGGCAGATACAAGAGAAAACAACGCCACCCACCTTGTAGCAGTGTCTTCAACAATTAATAGCCAATGGTAGTCGTCGTCGGTCGCTGGCAGCGATCCAAATAAGTCGATGGCCACTACTTCAAATCTCTGTGCACATACAGGCGAGCACAACAATTCCGCTAGTTGTATTAGTTGGTTTATATTTTTGACATTTCATGCAAGTCTTGATGTAGTCGGGTATCTGTCTCCGCATTTCAGGCTAGTAATATCGTGCGTAGATGCGCTGCAACGTCTTCTCCACACCATAGAGCCTCATCCACGTCGCTATCTGGTAAATACCTGCGGAGGGTACCATCTAACATTAAATACCCCCTGTCTGTGTAACTCACTAAGTCGGGGTGGGCGTCATCTTCGAAGGCTTTGATGATGATCTTTATCTCTGGGTCTTGCAACTGCGCTGCAAGTAATTCATTGGCGGCTCTTGAGGGAATTACGACTTCTGTGGAACACAGACCACATGTTTGCTCGGCTACCTCCTCACAGATTGGCCTTGACAGCGTATCAGCGAGGACATTGGCTTTCCCGGGAGTATATTGCGGGAGGTAAAAAGACCTACAGCATTGCTTCCAACAATAAAATATTCGCTTGGGGTGGTGTAGGGTTAATAATATTTGTTTTGCGTAATTTTATGAATAGTCATTGTTCTAAGATCAATCTCGTTATTTATTGCTAAACCTCTCATACATATAAATTATGGCGATTTCCTTGAACAATTTCTAAATACTTTTACGAGTAGTAGTACTGGTTTACCGGTCTATAAAGAGATTTGGCCTGCAATAATTATTTGCTTTCTGCAACCAAATGACGTTCGAAAAGCCTACTTTTTGATGGATTGTGGAATAGAATTGTAACATAAGTTACAGAAGACAACATATTCAAGCACGAGTTTGAGATTCGCTTACAAGCGCGCATCAGCGAGTATGGAAACGAACGAGTGCTTGAAGACCCTTCTGTAACGAGTGGTTTATACTATTTTCTCTGTTTAGGCTTTTAATTACATTACAGAATAGTTGGATGGTAACTTCGACTTGCGTTTTTATTCTGTCCGTTACCTAGATATTTTGTGTATTTAGTTCAATCATACCAATCCCAAATAACAAAATGTTACGAAAAATGATTTAAGAATGAAGTTTCTTCCAGCATCAATATGCGTGCTAGAATATGTCATTCTAATGGGGGTCCTTCACCATAAAAGAAATGTACACTTTGTGCTTACAGCACTTCTCAATAAATAACGATCAAGATTACGAAATTATTTCTTTAATAATTACTTTAAGAGATTTTTGATATTTCATCGGCCGACTATTGGAATGTAGTATGTCCACAAATATTACTTTCGAGAAAAACTACTTCAAACATTTAAAATTTTATTGTAAAGAATGGATAATGAATACACTTGTTGAATATTTTTTGTTTGTAGTTTCATTTTTCTTAACTTTGTATGAAATTTGTTATTTATAATTTTTAAATATTTTCGAAATATAAAAGGACCTAGTTGGACATGGTTCAAAATAACATAGTACATTTATAAAAAAAAAATCCAATAAATTGACTTTTTGTACCATTTCCACACTTTTTATTATTATTTTTACTGTACTATGTCCAGAAGCATGTGACATAATTATAAAATCTGATTGGCTCTAGACTTGATTCAAAACAATTCTTAGTGTATATCATTTTAAGGGACATGGTATATGTCTGTTTAAAGTACAAGAAGCACTGAATTTGATATTCTTTCTACTGGTCATGGTTTCAAAAAGTGAACTTGATATATTTCAATAATCAGCCGACGATTTGTTGTCATTGTCACTGTGACATCACGATATTGCTATCTTTCTCTCGCAGCCTACTGTAGTCTCTGGTGCGAAGCAGTGTCGGCTATTCGGGTGAAGAAGGTGAAGAGCAACTTCACCTGTTATTTCAGAAAACAAAATATTTTTAAAAAAATTAATTTCACATTATTTTTTTTATTTTGTATTATAAAGCCTGAAATAAACATTAATATAATTTAGAAATCAAATTATCTTCTAAAAATTATATAAACTGATCGTCCGCAACCCGCATTACATGAAGAGTAATTCAAATTTTGAATAAACTCTTCACAGTTGCGCGCGCAGCTAGCTTTTATTGGCTAGATAGAATGGTTGCCATAGCAACGATGCTTCCCCCTCCGCTTACAGAAGCAAATAATGAATACCACATTTCGAACTCTGCACCTCGTCTCCACATTGCAATTGATGCATTGTAATTTGCTTGTTAAAACAATTTGAATAGTTATTATTTTATTTATTATAATTTTAACTTATTTGGAAGGTAATACTAATATATTTTTAAGAGAAAATAAATTCACTTTAATATTTTATTGTTAATATTAATACTATAACAGATTGCACATTGTATATTTAAATCATCAGAATGAATCTGCATAATGTTATTATATGCAATCTATTGGAAACACAGTTCTCTAGATGAATAGATGATAATAATGTATTGGCAAGTGGTCGACCAACCCCAAAATTAAATTTAAATAAAATAAAAAATGTTAAAAACTGTGGAAGAACGCACAATTTACATTTTAAATCTGCCTGGTACAATAAATTTTCCTGGTTATGTGGTAGCTTTTATTTGCAAAAACTTTTTTGAAGGATAGGCGTATTGAGCTAATTTATAAAGTATGACTTAAAAAATATAATTTTGTTTTGTTTATAAATATTTTTTTGATTTAAAATATATATTTGAAATTTATCGTACGTAATAATTACAACAACCCCCCCCCCCCCCCCAACAATACCCCCCTCCCTCCGACATTCATTCTTAAATATTTCTTCACCTACTTTTCACCTCACGAGCCGCCACTGGTGCGAAGCGAGAGAACGATAGAAGTGTCGCCGTGACGTCAAATTGACTTTGCAAATCAAATGCAGTTAAACTAACGACAATAAAGAATTTTTAAAACTACGAATTGCTTCAAAATTAAACATGCTCTCATTTAAAATAATAATAAAAAAAAAAAATAGAGTGGAGCACCCCATTCGGAAACAGAGAAAAACAAATTATCGATTTTTATAGTACCTATTTGCCATTTATGTCAATATCGTAGGGCCACTTTAGGATTGATACAGTCTCTTTTAATTCAAAAATTTCCACTTTTAGCCCACGAAGAAAACGTGACTTTTTGGTACACTACTATTTTCAATCTTATAACCGATATGGTCCATGGTTAATGGGTTTTATGCTAGGTTACCATCTCTTCAAATTGCGCAAATGTAGGAATAACAAAACTAATTGGGTAAAATGTATACTATTTTCTGTCTTTTTTACGTATTAATAACACTTTTTATTCAGCATCCCTTTCAAGTTGCATTTGGATGGATTATGAGTCTAGTATTACTAGGATCAGTAATATACTCAGGGCATGGTTTAATAATTCACTCCAATAGACTGGGAAATTATTTTTTTAATGCGTTTCAACACCAGGGTTGCGCTTTAGGAGTTTGCTGGGTAATTTATGCATGCACCCAAGGATATGGAGGTATTATAAAACAATAAATTTAAAATATTTTCAAAATCATAAATCTTTTTAGGACTAATAAATTCATTTTTATCGAATTCTTTATTCCAAATTCTTAGCAGATTGAATTATACGTTGTATTTAACTCATTTAACGACAATGGAACTGATGATGAGAACTAGTAGGACAGGAGAATATTTCACCGATTTCTTTTCTGTAAGTTTTACAAAAATTCATTACTCTTAAACTTTATTTTTTATTGATACCGCCTACTACTTTGGTTACTAACTTGTTAAAATTTTACAAGTTATACTCGCCGTCAAATGAGTACGGACTAATGTTCAACTTTTTCCCTTCATCGCACCTCGTCCCTTGCCAGGCGGTGTTGCCGCTTCTTCATAACTAGATTCCGGACACTCACGTGACGAAGCGAATTAACCAATCAAAAACTGGGGAGAAACTGCCAGATCGAAAGACAGAGATTTGAAGTTTGTTTTGGTTTATATCGTAGTTTACAGGTTATGCGTTTTGTTTTCATAGTTTGGCAGTTTGATACTGAAGTTTTTAGTGCATATTGAAATATTTTATATGCCAAAAAATATATGTGTGTATAAACAGTTTATGCGAGGAAGTAAAAGTGCGGTATTTAGAAAAGTTAAAATATGTAAACAATTTCGATCCATATGATACTAATGAATCAAAGTTTTGTCGGAATTTAGATTTATTTCCTGATATCAGTTTTAGCGATATTTCTTATTCTATATTTGAAAAGAGCGCATATACATCGAAAGAATTCAGACCATTTAAAAGTATGGAAGCATATAAATTTTTCAAATGTGGATGGGTGCGCGTGCGAGACATACTTTTAAAACAGTTTGGGGAAAACATCTTGGTTTTGGGAAAAGTAATCCATATACTATAAGTAATCCATTTATATATATATTTGAATAAATTAGTACATGATTTCCCAATTTCACAATGAAATGCGATATGGTTTGCTTATAAAAAGTCTAACTCAAATGTCACAATTCAAAAAAAATATAAAATAATTCAATACGCACTAAAAACTTCAATATCAAACTGCCAAACTATGAAAACAAAACGCAAAACCTGTAAACCACGCTATAAACCAAAACAAACTTCAAATCTCTGCCCTTCGATATGACAGTTTCTCCCCAGTTTTTGATTGGCTAATTCGCTTCGTCATGTGAGTGTCCGGAACCTATAATGTCCCTCAAATGGCAACAGTGTAGAAATCTCCAGCCCATACTTATTTAACGGCAAGTATAGTTGTGGTAACTATGGACGGAATTGGCAACAGTGGAGAAATGTCCAATCCACATTTATTTGGCGGCAATTATAGTCGAGAAAGAGAGTACTATGAATTTTCTGATGTATAGACCTATGTATGTCAAAAAAAATATGCCGCGGATGTTTTTCATCAGGACATACTTCGAAAGTAGTAAAATAATTTTTAGATCAACAAAAATCCGAATTCTTGCTTGATAACCCTAATCTTCAGGTTTAAATCCAATAAAACATTTATGGCAGAAATTAAAAATATGCGTAGGACAAGAAAAAGAAGGCTGAATTATGAAGACATTTAAAAAATGAATACAAAATGCACAAGACAGTATTACAAATTTAATTAAATCAATGTCTCGACGGTGTGCTGCAGTGATTATATGAAAAGGAATGATAAAACCATAAAATATGGAGTACAAAATCATAAGTCAAAAAGATTAATCTGATTTTTTAACAATTTTTAAATACTTATATCTTTGGCGCAATATTTTCGCACAGCACAATGATTTATTTTGTTACTACATAAATTTATTTACTTAGTGTCTGGTTTATAATATCAAAATATTTTATGCACAAATGCATATAAATGTTTCATGTTTGTATAACCCATTACATATGATATGGTTTAAAAATCTGTTTGGTTCAAAACTTTTGCACGCAACTGTATTTACTTTTGGCTTTATTTCATAGATTAATATTTTCTAATTGTTTTTATGTAGACATACAGATTTTTGGCAGACTTCTCAATTTCTTTACTTATGTCTGTTTGTTTGTCTTTGGCCTATGAGTTCCCTATGATAACAATAGAGAAAGTTCTATTTAAAAGAGGAAAAACTACAGTGAAATCTACAGATATTCCTAAGGATTCGGGTAAAATTGACAAAGGTATTGTTTTAATAATTATTATATGTACCTTATTTATTTATTTTTTATATTAACTTAGGGTTAGCTTTTGATGTACGAGAGGCTGTGAGTTCAAATCCTGCTCCTGAAAACAACAATTAAAACAAAATCAAAATAAATAAATATATATATACCAAAAGGGCATGTACGAGGTTTTGATTTTACGACGACGATATTTTCCCAATATCTGTTTTTAAAATGATATAAGACAAAAATGTTTCAAATATGTGTTGTAGAGAATTAAATCCTGTAACTAAATAACTAATCAAAACTTATTTTGCTTGTTTAGTAACCAGTAACCTGTATAATCCAATATCAAATTATCTAAATATTGCTCATTTGTAGTGATAGCCATGGAATTTAAACAAAATTACAAAAAAATGCATATCGCTTGAACTGACAGAAATTCGATTTTCAAATAAAAATTACAGATAATTATATTCTACGCCTAAGTTCCTAAAAATATTTTATTTATATAATCCATGGAGGTATGAAACAAATATGGAGGTAGCTTATGCGAACTCAAATGAAGCCAACTGCTCCCCACTACCAGTCGGGACCATCTGTCATTTTGTGTCGTGTACAATACAATACAAAGTTTTGTTGAGATTTAATTTTCTGGTGTGTTGTGCGAAGTAATATATTGTGGACTATTTTTATTATTGTTACTTCTTTATTAAAAAGGTGTTAACAAAAAATTAGAGTAGAATTTGCTAATCCAAAAATGAGGATTAGCTTAAACTTAAATGTTTTAAAAAAATGTATAAATACAGACATTTTTTTTTTACTTTGCATGAATATTGTTTTGAACATGGGCCCCTGGAAAATCATATAGTTCATTTAATTAAATCTATGTCATAATTATTTTAAAGTTAGTTTGCATTTTTTAACAAAATCAAATATTGATAAATCCCAAAATATTAGAATTTGAAATAACAAAATGACATTGTTTACAAGCTACTAAAAGACTGTTTTTTTATAATAAAAATGATCTAAATCAATTGTTTATTTTTTAATGTACTCTTATACCTTTTCCATTTAATTTAGACGTAACATATTTTATGTAGCTTAATTTTTACAAATTGTAGTGAATAAAAGATTATTTACTACTGTAATTTAATGTCTAGTATATATTTGAAGTAACTTTTTACTATTTAATATTTCCAAATAGTTTTAAATTTATTTTCATAAGAAAAATAATTATCAGTAAATCCCTTTTTTTTAAAAAAAGTTCCTAATGATATTGTTTCAGTTACACGTTTTTCGCATTTCGTACTTCAAAAATACCGCGAGATCCCCACTCTAGCTCGGGACCAATACATGTATGCGTCCGTCCCCACTAGGCTTCACTCCCCTCGCCCATAGTATCGCTTTACGCTCTCTCCATATTTGTTTCATACCCCCATGATATAATCTACATCTAAGGCTACGTCCGATGTCGTATTTTGGTATTTATTAATAGTATTTAGGATTTAGGTCTTCTTCACATAAATTAATTGGTTTGTATGGCAATACTTTCAAACAACAAAAATGAATTATCCAATTCGATTTAATTTGATGCTCCAGATAAATGTTAATATTATATTTCATAAAATATAAGCTAAGAAGCTAATCTTTGACAGTACATTTCACGTTGTGCATAAATTACAGCAACGAACATGATTTGTTTAATTAGTGCACGTCAACTTCAAGTCATAGTGTGCTCCTGCAAAACCCTAAAATCTAATTCCTAAAATTCTAAATAATCACCAGATGTAGGGGATTTAAATCTAGGATTTTGATATTACGGTAATAAAAATGCACAATCGGACACAAATTAAATAGGAAGTTTTGCACAAAGAAAAACTGATTTCTCATGTTAAACGCCTATGTCCCGCTTTTTAATTAACACCCTATATTTAAAATTTAAATGTCATTGATTAAGATAGATTTTTTTAATCACAAGTTCACAAGTGAATAAAAGTAATTAAATAATAACAATCAACAATATCTGCACTGATAACTATAAAAATCTGATGTGGCCAACATATTATCCTATTATGTAATTTTTATTTGTTTAAATAAATACATATTTACTAGCAACTGTATTGTTTTTTGCATATAACTACCTATCTTCAATTTTCAGTGTTTTATGTGGGTCAAGTTAAATTATTGAAAATATGAAAATCAGGTAGGTCACCAAATTATCCTGCTATGTAATTTGTATTCATGTAAATAAATACATATTTTTTAACGATGCCGGCAAATGGAAGTAAAAAAAATCACGTACGCTATGAAAACAAAATTCATTTTAAACAATTATTATTTACTTATTTATAAAAATATGGAGAACCATCCCCACATAAATTACCGATGATAGGTTAACTTAATGAACAACATTAATGAAAACAAAGAATAAAAGTCGGGTTTATCTGCTAAATTGGTTAGTACGTATTTAGTTAATCAATTTATTAAAAAAGCGTTATAAGCGAAAATTTGGAATTAACCAGAGAGCATAGGGCAGCTTCGGCACTTCACTTTGGGCGAAAAAATTAAATAAAAATCTGATGTGGCCAACACAAAACCTCCCGCTATTTAATTTTTATTAATTTAAATACATACCTACCTACGTATTTACTAACGCTGCAAACTGTTCCATTGCAGAAAACTATTGCTTTATTTACTATTTTCTTTTTAAAATGTCACTATTATTAATTTGAAGTGATAAGTTTTCTGACAGTGACATTTACTGTCAGTTACATTCATTTGAAAAATGAACTGTGTAACAAAGGAATAGTTTTTATCTTAGGCTTCGCGACTAACAAAAAAAATTATTTTTAAATTTATCTGTAAAATATATAGAAAAAGTATTAATGTATTCCAGTAGAAAATTCAATAATCTTTAATTTTCATTAGACATAAAATTCGAAAAAATGGCATTTAATGGTATTTTTTGAAGAAAAACCATTATGAGCTTCAAGTAAAGTACGATTTCCGTTTATCCGATTTACACCAAAATCTAATGGCTTCTATTCCTATTAGAATAGTGTAAAAATACAAAGTTTCAGAATTTTCTGAATGATAGTATTTGAGTTAGAGTGCAAACAAAATTCGTACACATACACACATACACGCACACATACACACACACACACACATATACACACATACAGACATAAATAAATAAATAAATAAATATATCATCACGGCATATTACCCATTTCTGGGTGTGCCAGTATCTACAACACATGTAGACATCGGTAATACAGACATCATCGTGAAAATGTTAAAAATGGATTCTAGGGACCTTAAAACGTGGTCATTTACTAAAATCTCGATATGAGATTTTTAGGACGATTCCTATACCTCCCTTACCAAGGGTAGCGGGAGGTAAAAATTATAGAACATCCATCATACTCCTCTGATTTAGCAATTTGCGAAATGTTTTTGCATGAAGAAGAGATTGTTGCTGGAGTATATGTGAGTATTGCAAGAATTTTTATTTTCCTTCTAGAATTTTTTAAAAATGTTATTACTTAAATAGCTTTTAATTTGAAAATATCACGAAATATCAGTTAGATATTTTATATACCTATTAGTTTTTAGAGCCGTACTTATTGAAATTTGTGTAATATTTTCAAAAAGTCAAGTTATCTGAAACAGAATGTAACGTCAAAGTTCATACGGCTTAAACATATGACAACTATCGCCTATTTTTATTTTAAACTTAGGTGATGGACAAATTGTTTTCCTATTGGCTACGATTAATGTACTGTATGCTGTATATAATTTGACGTCACAACATTGGGGTGTTGTTTTTCATAACTATTCTGGCGCCAATCTTTTTTATTTAATTATTTACGAAAATAACAACAAATTTCCATTTAAATACTTTATGAAAAATATGAAACCTCCTCATTCATGATTATTTTGAAAGCATTCCAGAGGAAGATTGGTTGGGAGCTTTTAAAAAATGGTGACGTATTATTGTTAAAGAAAATAAATTCTAAAAATTTTGAACTGTGTTCTATTTTTACGTCTCGTATTTGTAAGTTAATTACCTATTTAGTTGTTGTTGTTATATGAGTAAATTGTACGTGGAAATATAATGCTTATTTCACAGATTTTTTGCATCTAAATGCAATTAAGAATAAAAAAAAACTTAACTAATTATACATGTTTTTCTACGTTTCTTACAATAAAAATTAGGAATTTCCATATCTCAAGTACAAGGACCGATTAAAATGCACAATTTTGCACGTGTTTAGAAATAAATAATTATCCTATTGAACTTGAGGTGAACAGCCGATAAATATTTATTTTGAAGGATCTTGTAGAAAAAATCGATATGCACGTCATTAGAAAATGCATGCAAAGATCATTGACCCAAACAAATTTTCGAGTAAATTGTACGCGGAAACATAATGCTTATTTCACAGAGTTTTTGCATCTAAATGCAATTAAGAATAAAAAAAAATTAACTAATTAACATGTTTTTCTACGTTTCTTACAATAAAAATTAGTAATTTCCATATCTCAAGTACAAGGACAGATTAAAATGCACAATTTTGCAAGTGTTTAGAAATAAATAATTATCCTATTGAACTTGAGGTGAACAGCCGATAAATATTTATTTTGAAGGATCTTGTAGAAAAAATTAATATGCACGCTATTAGAAAGTGCATGCAAAGGTCATTGACCCAAACAAATTTTCTTATCAATACATTATTACCGTTCAATGTCATGCATTTTACGTATTGACTGATAAATTTTGGACATCGGTAAAAATCGTGGTATCTGATGAGATAAATGACCTAGACATGTGTATATATATATTATCGCGGTCTAAAGCGCTCGGTAGTTGCAATAATGTGGTCCTGGTTACCGTTGGTTTTCGCGGTGGCGTCCACCGCCATGGCGCAAAACTTCCTGGAGGAGCTGGAATTAATTCCTAAGATAATAGAGGAGTTAAAGCAGAATTCTAATCTGTCAAAGTGTGTGCCTTCACTGAAAAGTAAGTTATGAGCATTTGATGGTTGTTAAAATTTTTTTTTTTCGCTGCCGTCCCTAAAAATTTACTAAGTAGGTAATTAAAAAAAACTTTGCAACTATGTCTCAATAAATTAAAGATAATATGTGGTTTGTAGTTACAAAAATAAATTATATGTAGGTAAATAAATGTAGGTATAGCAAAATTTGAAATTATCAAATTTATGGTTACTGATAAAAAAAATAGTACCTAGGTGATTATTTATTTATAAGCATATAATGTTATATAACTTTTGACAGTTAAATATGAGAAAAAAATTTACACTCGTAATTAATTAGTAAAAATGATTAAAATAATTCTTTGATACTCTGAAAAATTATTTTTTCTACTCCCATGCGTGAAGTGAGTACTTCACGTATCTATTTTTATGTGTGAAGTTTGATTTCACTCACAGTTCATTTTTTAAATATTACAAACTGAATTGTATTTTAATAAAACAAAGCTGTTAAACACCCGTAACGTTGGTAACCATGGTTACACAAGTCGATAATACAGAGGCTTTACGTTCAAAGAATGACAATGTGAAGAAAAAATATATTTTATTGCAAGATCGTAGAAAAAGTATAGTATGTAACATGTGTGTGAAGCCTATTTTACATTCGGGTGGTTCTCCACCCTCATGTAAAAACTTCAGCTTCACACACTTGCCACATAATATACTATTATGTACGAGATGTGTAAATCGAAAAGTGAGATATAGACGTTTAACATGCGAATTCAGTTTTTCTTTGCGCAAATGTTACCTAATTATTTTGTACAAAAATACTTCAAATAAAAGTTACAGATATTTAAATTTTGCATGTGCAACAATTATACTAGCTCTTCAAATAAACTAAAATAAATAAACTGTAAAAATTAAATAAAAATAATCATAAAATTCAAGTTTTTATGAGATTTTAGTCTGAGCAGCCATGGATTTATGAAAAAAAATAAACAAATGCATTGTTTTTACCTGTCAATTCGAATTGATATATTTTTGCCCAGTTGCACCAAAAAGATTTAAATTTTAATCTACGTTTAAACAAATAAATGCAAATCGAAATTTTGACAGCAATGTATTATAATTCATTTCGATGCAATATTTTCAATTTAAACCTTTTTGAACATTTAAGATACGTTGGAGCTATACTTCAATTTTTTAAGATTTCAGCAACTAGAAACCTGATTTACATTTTAACAAACTGTGAATTTAGTTTGAAAATTTGGCGCTAAATTCAAATCTAGTTACTTGACAATTATAGAATAATCGTTTCACATGATTTATATGCAGAATTTAAATATATATAACTTTTACTTTACATGACATACCCTGCAAAATTGGATCCACGGTTAAAATTTCAAGATAATTAGCCAATTCGTTCGGCAGTAGCTTTTGTTTGAATTGAACCGCTTTCGTGTACTCCGCCGGAATCATGAGCATCATTATGAATTTCTGTACGCGAAACTGGAGAAGTCCGCTACAGAAACGTACGATTTTTTAAGAAACTTTATGATAACAAGGGTATGGTACTCAAGTTTTCGAACAGTTTAGAAGATTTAGAGAGGGAAGAAAAGAGATCAAAAACGATTAGTTCCTCGGCCATGTACGGACATCGTTTTTCCTTTTCGAAATCCGAATGATTGTTCACGTGGATTGGGTACCTGCGGGGCAGTTATTTGACCAGGTACACCTCAAGGAGGTTTTGATAAGCATTCATGCATGAGAAGAAAAAAGGCTGAAACGTGAAAAAACGACTCATGGATTCTCCATGAAGATGACGCGCCGTAATACAACGCCCTATCTGTCAAAGCATTTTTGTTTGACAAAACACAAAATCACCGTTTTGGTACATCAACCGTACTGACCTGACCTAGCACCATGTGACTTTCTTTTATTTCCAAAATTTAAATTTTCGTTAAGAGGAACCAAATTCGAGTTCGAGAAGCAGTTATAGAAAAACCGGCAGAGTTTATTAACAACCTAACAAAAAAGCCTGCAGCATTGCTTCTAACAATGGAATATTTGCATATTTGGATTTTCGTAATTTTTTGATAGTCAATGTTCTAAGATTAATCTCGTTATTTTATTTCCACACCTCGTATATTTTTTTATCTAATTTTTTATTTTAGTTGCGTCGCGAGTGTTGCAAATTTTGAGAAAACAATGGCTTATCATATACAAACAATTTTCACTGATTTTATTTATCTTCTAGTGATTGACGCATCAGGCAAAATACCAAACGGCATCATGTATGGTAATATAATCGATTTGGGCAATTTCGATGAATGCCTATCTGTAAACGAATTCAACAACAAAACAGACGAAACAATACTAGGCAAATACTGTGTGGTGAAAATAGCTCTACCATTCACAAAATTCTTGCCAGCGAAAACTTTCGGTTTAGAAATGCACCATAGAAGAAAAAGGTCCTTAATTCAGGGTATGGCTGGAGATAATAGTACAGGGTTGGTTATTGGGTGGTGCATTCCCCACACGTGTTCTATAAACGAGCTGATTGGTTCTATTAATGACATATTGGAGAGAATATCGCATGATATTAAAGTTTTGCCTATTGTGGATGGTATATGCCAAACTAAGAACGATTTAGAGCAAGAATTTAGTACGAACGATATCATAATCATGTAAGAATATAATTTATTTAAGGGAAGATTATTATTAAAATTATTTTTATTTTAGAACATTTTTCTCGTTGACTTTATTATTAATTGTACTTAGTACAATTTATGATATTTATATTCAACATAAAGGAATAAGTACGTATTTTTGTTTTGCTCATTAATAATTACATGGCAACTACTTCAAGAGTCGATTATACAAATCAAAAGGATAAAAAAATTATAAAATTTTTCTCTTAAATTGTGATCGATTTAATTTTTTTTTTTTATTCTTATAGGAAAAGTACTCTTAGCAAATTTCAAACATTTATATGGAAAAACAAGTGAATTGTTATTTTCTAAGTTTGACATTCGTATCTACTATTACATTTTTCCCTTTCTGATAATGGCACAAGTAAATCTAACAAGGCGTTCATTCCAAATTATTATCAAGAAAAAAATTACATGGCAAAAAAAATGTGGAAGAATTTCTAGGGAATAGATAGCCACTTCCGCGCTTTTAGGCGACTGACAGAAACTGGATAAATATTCAGAGAACCTGGGAGTGAAAGATCAGTACTCGTAACTGATACAAATGACGAAAATTCGAATTTGATACATGAACTGTCTCAGGTTTTCAAAAATTTGCCTAGTTTCTATCAGTCACCTAATCGTACGCTTTATGCTATAAAATATCTCTAGATATTCTTCCGCTAGTTTTTTGCTACGTCGATTTTCTCCTGATGACAAGTTGCAATAACAATTTATAATTTAGATTTTAAAATATAACTCACTTAAAACGCATACGGTGGTTTATGAACGATTTACAAATTTAGATTTGGACTAAACATGGCGGTAAAGTATAACTTTGCTTGATCCGTAGCTGTCTTTTCTGTTGTGAGTTGTTGACATTTTGAATATGGATTCAAGAAACAAATTGATATTTTGTTTTTTTTTTTTGTAATCGCGAACTTCAAAATTTTTACGACAAAGGTACAAAGCAAATGAATTGTACAAAAATAAAAACGTTTGCGTAATTTCAATGCAACGAGGGATGGCAAAGAATTAAATACATACACACGCATACGAGTATAATTGAAGAATTCTTCATAAAACAAACTAGGATACTGCCCGTTGATAAATCAATGTGTTCACAGCCCGACAGACCATACGTCTTTTAAGTTTGTGTTTGTTTCATTATTATACAAATCAAGAATAGTAAAAAACATTCCCGATATTATTTAAATCATCTTGTTCTTTAGTTTCTAATAAATTCATGGCTATGAAAATAAATTGTAATCTTAAATCTGATCTGTTATCTGGTGAAACGTCCAATGACAAGCAGTGACAAGTACGTGATACATACTGATTGATCAGATCCAGAATTTCAAAATCGAACAAAAACCAGAGAGAAAATTGTAAATGTAAAATTATATGATGCCATTATTTGAAGAAATCTCGATATGATTGGCTAAAACTTAGAGCCAAATTTATGTCAATGTTACAAATAAATTAAAATGCCAGTGAGAGTTACATTTGTTTCAGTAATAGCTTCCTTCATATTAAGCTGATTATAAAATTATCAACTTGTAATAGTAGATTTGAATGTCAAATTTAGAAAGTCGCTATTCTCTTGTTTTTCTATACAAATATTTGAAATTTGCTAAAAATACTTTTCAACCATTTGTAAGGAATAAAATTTTTAAAACGATATCTTAATGTACAGGTGTCTCATTTTCAATGCTTTTTTAGGGTATCTCGGGAAATATTAATGATAGAGCAACATCGTTTGCACATTCCAGAGTCAACTTTTTGAGAAAAGTTTAATAGTCACCACAGGAATTTTCGATCTTCTTTTGTTTCTGAGCTTCAGGCAAAAACTTGTTTTTTAGGTAAAATAAAATGGAGTAATTAGATTTTTTGGAAACTTCATAATTCTTGAGATATAACACAAACTTATGATTTTTTAAATGGCAACCTATGTTGAAAATAGTCTCATCTTTTTGCTTATTTTTTAAGCTTTTCAATGATATATAACAAGTCTGCATTCTTTTGTTTTACACACGAATAAAAGATGAATTATTGTTTTTTTGGGGTGAAAAAATTGAAAATTATTAAGAAATAAATTAAAAAACTATAATAGTTCGTCATTTGTTTATTTCTAATATTATTTACTTTAGTTTTACACATATTTTTAATTTATTTACTTTAAAAGCATATTTAATTGTGTCAAGGCCACCTGCGACGTCGAAAATAATAATTTAACTAATCCGAAAATAATTGGTTTAGAATAATTTTGAAAACATAATTAGTAGATATTAAATCAAAATAAACAAATGAAGTATTACAGTATTTTTTATTTGTTTCTTAATAATTTTCAATTTTTTCACCCCAAAAAATTAATAAATCATCTTTTATTCATGTGTAAAACAAAAGAATGTAGACTTATTATTTATCAATGAAAAGCTTAAAAAATAAGCAAAAAGATGAGATTTTCAACACAGGTTGCCATTTAAAAAATCATAAGTTTGTGTTATATCTCAAGAATTATGAAGTTTCCAAAAAATCTAATTACGCCATTTTATTTTACCTAAAAAACGGTATAAAATTTGTTAAAACAATTTTTCTCTAACTACCATAATAAATGAGTTATAAGATATTTTCGAAATGAGCGAAAACAAAAGAAGATCGAAAATTCCTGTGGTGACTATTAAACTTTTCTCAAAAAGTTGACTCTGGAATGTGCAAACGATTTTGCTCTATCATTAATATTTCCCGAGATACCCTAAAAAAGCATCGAAAATGAGACACCTGTACAAGATTCGTTTTTTAATTTGATTTTTATTTCTAATATTACACATTTATATTGACTAATTTGGACAGTAATCCATAGAATTGGAATCCTCCAATAAGTAAACAAAGGGAGAAACTGTTCATAATTATAACTGATTTCTTATTTTAAGACGCCGGTATGTTCTTTAGCTCTTAATGTTTTTTATCCATTTGAAATGTAAAATCTACTCATAAAGTAGTGACCATCTATTTATTAACAGGTATATTTCAGGGCCAGCACATATCCTTCTCATAGCTTTTTCGTTAAAAACTAATGGAAAAAAATGCTTAGACGTCAATCACAATCCTAATCAATTATCCTGCATTCATGGGATTAGAGTTATAAGTACTATATGGGTAATATATGGGCATAGATACGCTGTTACCATTATGAGTCCATGGCTAAATATGAAAGATTTAATAAATGTAAGTATAAAATACATTTTCTTTACAACTTATAATTAATTATAATATTGTTTTAGTGGATAAATGATCCTATAAATATGTATATTTTGAACGCTCCAGTCTCAGTTGATACATTCTTTGTTATGAGTGGGTTACTAGTATCTTATGGTTTCTGTTTAGCGCAGGATAAGGGTGTTAAATTCAATATTATCCTGTATTATGTTCACCGATATTTAAGGTACATCTACAAACTTTTAACACAATTTACTTTAAAACTGTATGATGACGAGTGGGAATCTTGCCCTGCTCTTCTAAAATGTTCAAGATGGTTCCAATTTATTGACGGGATTGACAGTATTTCTTGAAAATATATGTATGTACTATTAATGTGCATACCTACCAACAATTTTATATTTAATTAATAATTCAATAAAAAATATTAAATGTACTGTCCAGAAAAATCATTCAGTAATGCCAGTAAAACTGTTGATTTTTGACACTGACATTTATCTGTCAATTACAAACAATTGAATTTGACAACTAGTTTCCTTGGTGTAGTCTGGACTGTGTGATTTATTGCTACAGATTATTCTATATATTATATTTTTTATCTCTAAATCTTTAAGATATATTAAAAAATTTAGGTGTATGGGATGGTGAATTTTATCTTTTTCAATATTTGTATTATCAAAAATTTTCAAAAAATAATATTTAGAAGATTTATTTTTAAGAAACTACTACTTCCGGTAATCCAATTATTATCAAAACCTTTTCAGCTCGTCCCGTTAATGTCAGATTGAGGAATACGTAGTAAAACAGATCTTAAGTATTATAGTTTTGGAGGAATCGTCCTTCCAACATCTAGACACACATCTACACATTCACACACACACACACACACACACACACACACACACACACGCACGCACGCACGCACGCACATCATCGTACACAGTGTTTCTTTCAGAGGGGGTCGGGGGGGGGGGGGGGGGGGGTGCAAACCCCCCCGAAGAAGATTATATTAAAATTATCAAATCATAGTTGATATGCGTTGAAAGAAAATGTGCAAAACGTATCTAAGTTCATTCCTTTAATTCTTAAAAACTAATACAATGTAGACATAAGTGTAAGGACCCAAACCTAATAAATAGACAAGGAGCTATTTGAGGCATGCTTCAAATGCAAAATGCAATGGGTGTGTAAAGGGTAAAAGATAGGGACCGTGACCTTACGCCTACTTGAATACAATCAACGTCGCGTAGTAACAAATTTTGTATGTAGGTTCACGATATCTACTGTACATTGTTGCAAGCCAGATTAAATTATTACTAATAGTAGACATTGAATAAAAAAATTATATGACAGATAATACATTCGTTCCTACGGGCTACAAATTTTAACAGACTGTAAAAATTAACATGGTACGATACAGAATACATAAGTGCATATTGCATTCGAACATAAAAATAACCTGTTTGGCCAGGAAAATCAACAATCCGTTAACTATATTCTATTTTCTAAAATATTCTGTGATCTGGCAATTTATTTTTGTGCATAAAAGGGGAAAAATATGCAGTTTCATATCCCTTGAAAAAATGTAATTTTAAGTATAAGGCATTTGACCTTGAATGAAAAAAAAATTATAAACCCCTCCGGGAAAAAGAGTTGAAAGAAACACTGATCGTACAAATGTTATAATCGGATTATAGTGTCCTTAAAACGTGCTTATTCCCTAAAATCTGGAAATGCGATTTTAACATGAATCCAATACCTCTCTTGGCGAGGGGTAAAAAGTTATTAATTTTTAAAATATTCGAGTTTTTTTTAACTTTGATAGTCGCTATCACACAGTTTTAAAGTCTAGTTTTAATACAAAAGCGATTGTTGAAAATGCAGTTCTACAAAATACTAGAAATAAATAAATGTTGAAATTAATAATTAATTTATTATTATATTATATTAATTATTAATTGTGACCCTACCTGAAGTTTATAAGGATAATGGAAACAGTTGATCTATTCAAATAATTCTAATTGAGAGTTGTCCTAGTGTCAAGTGCAATTTGCATAGTGTATGTTCGTGTTATAATTTTACTGGATATATAGAATCTTTTCCAAGGAACTTTTGGTATGGGTTTGTACAAAACACATAGAATTGACGGAAGGTAATGTGCTGGCTACATCAGACTTTTTTTCCTAATATTTTTTGGTGTTGTATTTTTAACAACCGCTGGTATATAAATGACCAATGTTCGAATTTGTTACTATGATGGTTACTTAATTCATTATGTTTTATAGGTTGACACCAGTTTTGGCTGTGGTAGTATGGTTCCATGCAACACTCCTCCCATTTATGGGTTCAGGTCCACTATGGCCTTTAAGTGCATTTAATAAACAGTTTTGTGTTGATTATTGGTGGGCGCCGTTAACTTACGTTCAAAATTATTACAATAATGAAAATATGGTAAATATATCCGAGTAGACATATATTCAGCGGTTCATTTATTATTTATTATATGTATAGTGTGTAGGACAAACGTGGTACTTGTCTACAGATTTCCAGTTGTTTATTTTGTCGCCTTTACTTTTATTACCACTTTGGAAATGGCCGAAATATACGATGGCCGCTTCTATGGTTTTACTCTTGGGGTCTATGGCTATACCATTTTCCGTTACTTATGTTAAGGATCTTGCTTCTTTCACCATTCAAACGTAAGTGAAAAATTACAAATTTACAAATGTTACTGTTAACGCCCGAATATTGGTAGATCCTAGGACTGACATGCAAAATTTAGGATTTACCAATGTTATGTGGTAAATGTAACAACAATTGTTTTAATATAATTTCTCACTGAAATCTGCGAACTCGGCCCGAGTTTTCCAAGTATAATTTTTGTGCCTTGGGATAGGTTGTTATTGTTGTTATATTTCTAAATATAACAACATAAACCTAACGGCCTAATCTAACGCACAAAAGTCATGCTTTGAAACTCAGGCCGAGTTCGTACATTTACTACATGAAATTGGTCAATTCTAGGATTCATCGATTTTTGGGCATTTATACATACAGGGAATTTATTTTAACATGCAACATATAGCGAATCACTGCCATGGTTAGTCACTATTGTCAAAACATGACAACAATGTAATATTTGTCCATTTTAAAATGCAACATACAAAATTTGTAGTTTTGTATTATCAAAACTAATTTCCTATAAATTAGCCTACATACGATTAACAAATAATCAAAACATGAATGTTGTACATATTAAAAATCTTTAGCTTACAAAAATTCATAACTTTCATGTAATAAATGTTAAAAAATACCCCCAATCACTCTGAGGCAATATTCTAGTCGGTCGTAATAAGAATTGACACCATTTGTGATGTGTTTGGGAGGTATCTCCTGTGCTGCAATACTATTTATCATGTTGCATTTTAAAATGGACAAATATTACATTGCCGTCATTTTTTGACAATAGTGAGTAACCATGGAAGTGATGAACTATAATGTTGCATTTTAAAATAAATTCTCTGTATACAGGGAATTTATTTTAACATGCAACATATGGCGAATCACTGCCATGGTTACTCACTATTGTCAAAACATGACAGCAACGTAATATTTGTCCATTTTAAAATGCAACATACAAAATTTGTAGTTTTGTATTATCAAAACTAATTTCCTATAAATTAGCCAACATACGATTAACAAATAATCAAAACATGAATGTTGTACATCTTAAAAAACTTTAGCTTACAAAAATTCATAACTTTCATGTAATAAATGTTAAAAAATACCCCCAATCACTCTGAGGCAATATTCTAGTCGGTCGTAATAAGAATTGACACCATTTGTGATGTGTTTTGGAGGTATCTCCTGTGCTGCAATACTATTTATAATGTTTCATTTTAAAATGGACAAATATTACATTGCTGTCATTTTTTGACAATAGTGAATAACCATGGAAGTGATGAACTATAATGTTGCATTTTAAAATAAATTCTCTGTATATGTATAAATAAAATTTCATAAAATATACTGTTGTATTCTTGTGTCTCATTAGTTACTCATGGTGAAACGCCAAATGACGTCACAATATGGCTGAATTTTGGCGTCGTCTGAAAACATATTTTGAAACTATGTTTCAAGAAAAGTACCTTATATTGAGAAACAAAATTTGTATCCCTTGTAAAATCTTGTACTTTATTTTCAATTAATACAAAAATTTTAGAGCCGGAAGCCAGGACTACAATATATATTATTACTACGGCCTTCACACCCGATATGGTCCATGGTTAATGGGTTTTATGTTGGGTTACTATCTCTTCAAACTGAAGCAAGATAAAAATAAGAAAATCAAACTCTATCCTTCTCAAATTGTATTTGGTTGGATTGTGGGTCTAGGACTATTAGTGACTGTAATATTTTCTGGACATGATTTGATGCTACATCCAACTACTTTAGGAAACGCATTCTTTAATGGATTTCACAGACACGGATGGGCGTTAGGTGTTTGTTGGGTTATTTTTGCTTGCTCGCAAGGATATGGAGGTATGAAAAAAAAATATATTTGCGGCAGTTTACCTCCCGTCAATAGGCTATTCCATGTTGTATGACATTTGACGTCACAGAAATGGGGGGTTATTTTTTATGACTAATTTTGGTGCCAATCTTTTTATTTAATTGTTTAAAAAATAACAACAAATTATTATTAGGTTTGTACGCACAATAAAATATGCAACTAATTGCTTATTTTTCAGTACGCCTGCGTAGTTTGAAACTGATTTCAAACTGATTGAAAATTTTTGAGTTTTGCGAACAGAATTAAAGGTTATTGTTATTACTAACATCTGGAGTAGGGTTGCCAGACCTCCTATATTTTATAGGAGTCTCCTATATTTTGTTAAAATCTCCTTTATTACGGTAAATTCTCCTATATTTTCAATAATTCAGTAAACATAATCAAATCAAAATTACTAATAACTGTAATTTTTAAAATGAATCGAATTTCATGATTCTGTTAAAAGAGAAAAATATTTATTGGAAAAAGCTCAAAGCCATGGAAAGTATAATAACTAATCATTTTTTTTTGTTAGTGTAATACTTTAATTAAAAGTTTGAATTGAAATGTAGGTATCCTATATATTCACCAAATCTCCTATGTTTTCCTGTACATTCATTTCTCCTATTTAAAAGTTTTTAAAATCTGGCAACCGTAATCTGAAGTGAACAGAAAGTTTTTTATCTTATGTTGATTGTTGTTGTTGGCATTTGTCATTGTTACATAATGATATAACCTTACTCTATTGTTTAAAATTTACTTCCTGCGTTTATTTCTGGTTCTCTTAAATTTATACTCGAGAATCTACATGACAATATAACAAATATTTAGTGGTTTGAAAAAATCTGTAATAAATGTTAATATTCCTTTTCTCTCGTTTTGGCCCAGTACAAGTGCATGTAGGAACAACAATGCTCGCTAATAGCCAAAAGTTCCAGTGTGCATACCACAAATTAAAATTTCTTTAGAATCGGCGGACTATTCTAACGGTTGGAAACTGATCAGGGATTGAAATGATTTTTAATCGTAGATTAAAAATTTCTGTTGTGCGAACATTTTTAAACTGATGCGCTTGCTCAGAATGGTGTGTGACGGTTTCTGTCTGTTGTGCGAACAAACCTATTATTAAAAATATTGCATAAACTTTATAGTCCAATAGCGGGGTATACAAATTATGCTTATTCCACAAATGGTCGGGTATTTTTGATTTTTGGTGCTAATAAAAAAAACCAAGATTTCGACCTTGGTGCACTTTTGGAAGCACCGCCATCTTATAAAAATGATACAAATAACACTTTTTTTAAAAAAAATCTCCTAGACCAAAAATAGTTATCAGTTTTGTAGGAGACAAAATTCCCTACAACCATTAGACATTGTCAAAATTTACTGAATTCAATTTTTCCATTCTACTTATGAAACAATACTGAATTTCTGTTTGCACATCTCTTCGGCACATTTTATTTTGTTTCAACGATGTATATTTCGCATATTTTGTTTTCTTTTAAACAGCAAGAAAACAACATTAATTTTTATTGACTTATTAAAGTAATGTTTAAAACAATAGAACATAGACAAGTTATACATTGTTCAATAGCTGAAAAAATCGTATATTTAGTGTTGATACTACATGCTATATATCGCCCATATAAAAATTCCACTGAAATATATACTAACTGGAACTCGCATACTCTAATTATCAGCCTACGCTGAACTGAAGCCTCATTGAACAATAATGGCTGGTCCTGTTCGCGCACGGTCGTGCCGAACCGAACCTAGCCGAAAAACTCGTATCATAGCTGATCGCTTTGTTTTCATATTATGCTTCATTTATTTAAACATGCGCCACACGAAATAATTTTTGTCTACTCACGAACTGTCTCGATGTTTGCCGACTACTCCAGCAGCAGGCTTTCAATATGCTTCACAGTCACGGTTCGTACGCGCATTCCAGTTAGTATATATTTCAGTGAAAAATTCTGATTTTCATGTTATAATCCAAAATAACGGATAAAAAAATTAGCATCGTCATTTGAAAGAAAATAAGAAAGTACCCTAAAGAAGTCTAATCTAAAATTCAATATTGTTATTGCTTCATACATGGAAGTTATTTCAAAAATTGGATTCAGCAAAATTTACTTTTTTCTCAATATCTAATAATTTTAAACGCTGTAGCTCGCTATCTATTGGCTATAGAAAAAAAATTTCTAGTAAATCAAAGTTGTAGGGAACTTTGTCTTCTGCAAAACTAATATTCTGTAACAAGTGGTTAATTTTTAACAATTGGTTAAAATTATTATCCAATAGATGTTGATTTGACAACAAAAAATCCTATTTTTTTGTTAAATATCAACCTACTTATAGGTCTATTCTCTAAAAACCTGCTTAATTTTAACAGCCTCTAAAATTATGTTCAACTAGCGGCCCGTCAAAATTTTTACCACATTTTGGTATTCTGCATCATACTATTTTAGTAGTCGGTTAGTTTTAACAATTTTAACGGTTCCGCTAAAATATGTTGTGAAGTTATGTACATATAGGCACAAAACGTGTGTCTTTGATGAATTCTCAGCGGTACTTTATACACATAACCTAAGATTGTATAAAATTTTGACATTTGTTGATAAACATGTCTCGTTCAAAACGAATGACAAAGAAGCAAAAAGAAGTTTTATTCAATTATTTAGAGGAAAATAGAGAATTAGTAAATAATACGAAACTAGACCCAACTAATTACGAAAGTGTAGCAAAAAAATGGAAATATTTAACAAATCTGTTAAATAATAACGAACTCGGTCCTGTAATAAAAATAAACTTTAAGTAAACATGTTCGGAAAGTAAAATTAGATATTATCATATATGAGTTAGAATTTATACGTTGAAAGTATAAAAGTTATATTAATTACGCATTTTATTCATATTTTGCTTTACATTAATAAATTTTTAAATATCAAAAAGGATGGGAAGCAAAATTAGTTAAAATAAAACAATTATAGCTATAAATAAATTAATATAAGTTGCTAAATACAATAATTTACACCTACCTTTGTTGTTTTTGGTGATATTCTTCAATTAAAACCAAACCGATTAAGTTTTGTAATGCCATTTTGACATTTCACAAAATAACGGCATGGTTCTACTGTCCTCTAAATTTTTATAAATTAGCGGATTATTTTAACTCTAACCGCTAAAATTTTAGCAAAAAATTAGGTACAGAATACGAAGTAAAGTTTAACTGGCGTTAAAAAAATAACTGCCTCTAAAATTTAACGCTTTTAATAGAGAATACACCTATTGATCGGTTAAAATTTTAACCAGTTATTAAAATTAACCACTGAGTTACAGAATACCCCCGATTAACTATTTTTGCCCTAATATGGTACCTACTGGTGAGAAGATATTTTTTAAAAATTGATTATTTGCACTATTTTTCGAAATTAGGGCCTCTAAATATAAAATATCTACAATTCAAAAATACTCAAACTTTTGCAGGGTAAATCTACCCCAGTACTGGACTATTAACATAAAATACTTTTTGAAAAATGTGAAAGCAGCTCGTTGGAGGAGGCACAATTTAATAAAACATTTATATAATTTGAAATATTTTAGGTCCAATAAATGATTTCTTATCTTGGTCACTATTCCAAGTCCTTAGTAAATTCAGTTACACAATGTACCTAACACACTTAACCTTATTGTACTTAATGTTGAGTGCTACCAGAACAGTAGAATATTTCACTGATTTCTTTACTGTAAGTTATTAATTAATGATTAATTAATTATTTTTTTTACTAATTTCTATCTCTGTAGATGTACCGATTTTGGGGTGATTTTGCATTTTGTCTAGCTATATCCGTTTGCCTAACTTTGGCCTATGAGTCGCCTATGGTATCCATAGAGAAAGTATTATTTGGAAGAGGAGAAACTAAAAAGAAAAAAGAAGTACAAGTAGCTCAAGATGTTACTCCAGAAAATGGCCAAACAAATAAGGGTTTCGTACAAGATTAAGGAGAACTTAACAGTAGTTTTAAGTAATGTATGTGCAATATTTTCCTAGTACTTAATATTAATAGACAATGAAAGTATTATTTGATATTATGTTATTTTATCTAAACAAACTATTTTTTATCATTTGTACTACATATTTATCAATAATAAACTAATGAATATGTAACACAATATCTGCGACTGTTGTAAATAAATCATTTTTAATACTCAGATTTATAAATTGGATTCATGTATTTATTAATTGTAAATAAATAAACAAATATTCCTGTGTCGAAAACCAAAAGTTACTTATTACCATAATAACCACATATGCCACTAATAGCTATTAACATATTGTTGTATCATAACTGCCGTAGATGGTTTAAAATCCGAGCTCGTACAGCGAGGATTTTAAAACATTTAAGGCCTGTTATGATTCATAACAACAATGTCGTTACGTTGTTGCGCAATAAAAAGTGTATTCTTGACGACATACGTAAATTAAATAGTCTTTAACCTGTGTAGCAAAAGGAGACTGCTTTATTTACGTATGTCGTCAAGAATCATACATTTGTTATTGAGCAACAGCGCAACGACATTCTTACAGAGAGAATACTATATTTTGACATTATGTTAAAATGACAAATATTATGTGCTTTATTCCTCATGTTTATTTTTTTGAATAAAGTAAACCGTGTTAAAAACGAAACACTAACGTTTTCTGTGTACAGAGTGTTCATTTTTAGTGGCCACCATTGCTATCTCTAGAACTGTAAGAGTGTAGCTCTTACAGTTCTCTCTTACGACGGTTAAATGAGCAAACAATTTTTATTTTACAAGATAAATTTAATGAAAATAAAACATACTTTTTTCGACCAGTAGTTATCAAAATATGGGACCCAACGTTTTTATTTTAAATGAGAACATATATTTTTTACTTCCTCATTGGTTAGAAAATTTAATTCTAACTTCATTATAATACTTTTATACCCTTACATAACGATTTTTTTGAGAAAAATGCATGTAAAGTTTAATACTAATTTCATTAAAATATGGCTATAATAAGATCGCCATGAATGGAAAAAATGCATACGTGTTAATTTTTTTCAGATGGAATTAGAGTGCCATGAAAGAAATACGTGATATTTTGTTTGCATTGACGGTTATGATTAACCGAACTAAAACCGAATTAAAAAACAAAGTATTCACTTCTTTCTGTCAGGGCACTCTAATTCTATGTAAAAAAAATCTGATGTGGCCAACACAAAACCTCCCGCTATTTAATTTTCATTAATTTATATACATACATACCTACGTTACGTATTTAGTGATGCTGCAAACTATATTATGTTCCATTGCATATACCTATTGCTTTATTTACGATTTTCTTTATTATTTAATATGTCACTATTATTAATTTAAAGTGATTAGTTTTTTGACAATGACGTTTACCTGTCAGTTACATTCATTTGAAAAATGAACTGTGTAAGAAAGGAAATGTGTTTATCTTTGGCTTCGGGATTTAAAAAAAAATGATTTTTAAATTTATCTGTAAAATATATAGAAAAAGTATTAGTATATACCTGTAGAAAATTCAATATTCTTTAATTTTCATAATAACATAAAATGTGAAAAAATGACATGTAATGGTATTTTTTGAAGAACAACCATTATGAGCTTCAAGTGCCATTTCCGTTTGTCCGATTTACACCAAAATATAATCGCTTCTTTTCACATTAGAATAGGGTAGAAATACAAGGTTTCAGAATTTTCTGAACGATAATATTTGAGTTACAACGAAGACGAAATTCACACACACACACACACACACACACACACACACACACACACACACACGCACACACACAGCATCATCGTGAAAATGTTAAAATAGGATTCTAGGGACCTTAAAACGTTGTCATTTACTAAAATCTCGATATTAGCACGATCCCTATACCTTCCTTACCAAGGGTAGCGGAAGGTAATAAAAATTAACCCGTATTCATTTTTCTATTCATGGCATTCTTATTATAGCCATATTTTAATCAAATTAGTATAAAACTTTACATGTATTTTTCTCAAAAAATCGTTATCTATGAATGTTTCTTGATTAATTAATAAATGAGTGAACACTCGAGTCACAAATGGATTTAGATTCGCATATGAATTATTCCCAATTGGATCTGAAACATAAATAAGTATCTATACTCTATCAGGTTTAAGACTGCAGTGGTAGACGGGGCATGATGAGACCGGTTTATGCAGCAACATATATTATATCATTGAATTCCGAATTAATTTCTCAAAAAAATGAACAAATAAAAACTATGTGTTACCATTTAAAATAAAAAAGTTGGTATTTATATTTTGAGAACCACTAGTTGATTTTTTTTTCAGTTTATCATTGAAATATCCATGTAAAACAGAAATTCTTCGCTAATTTAACCAACTTCGTATCTCTTATAGTTCTCGAGATCGCAAGGATGGCTACTTAAAAATGAACACTCTGTATATTAATGAATAGCATTATACTTTCATTTTATTTTATTTTCGTTTTGTAGACTGTTGTTAACATGTCAGTATGGTAATAGTACGAGTACTATCGTTCAGATACAGTTATTAGGTACTTTCCAGCCTACTTTTCTATGCAAAGGTATTAATATCCTGAAACCGGTAAAATTAATTCATATTATATCTTCATTTACGATGAATGATTAACCTCCCTCCATCTCCATGAAAATATGCAGCCTACGCTACTGCGTTCTAATAACAATAGTTTTTATTTTTCATTTTTGATCTGGAATTCCAGTGAAACAATTAAGGAAATTTATTTATGTATTCTAATTAATTTGTCTAATGTAAATAATAAACAGTACCTAATTGTTTGATTTATTTTCACTTTTTCAAAAATTGTTAAAGATTTAATTTTAAACAAACAGAATTAAGTTGTGTAAGTTTATATTTTTTTATCCTAAATAAACTATTATCTTAAATTAACATTATACAATAAAATACATGCGCATTATGCATAATATACCTCTACAATTTACTACGACTTATTAAATTATCATATGACTTATGTTATAACTAACTTTTCTTGTATTTGATAACAATCAGGATATAATACTAATTAACTGAATACTTAGCGTAGAGATTAAAAACGTTCTCTTGACAATATTGTCCGCATATAATTATTGTTCTCAGTTAATGCTTGAATGATGAACCATACTTATAACTAAAACTAAGAAAATTACCCCTTCACCTTACAATTAATTTCAATAAAACTAAATACGTATTTCGAGAACTAAGTTTTTATTAGTGGTGAGAACCGGTTCCGGTTCGATTCGATTCCAGTTCCAAAATTACCCGGGTACCCGGTTATTTGAATGTGTAACTACCCGGTTCTCAGTTCTGGAACCGAAACTCATCGGTTCTCGGTTCTGGAATCGAAACTCATCGGTTCTTGGTTGCAAGATTCATTTACAACATATTATTTTATATATTTATATTCCTCTATCTTTAACTCTATAGAAGATATAATAAAAATTTTAAATATATCGGATAGGTATTTTTATATTCTTTAATATTTGTAATAACATAAAATTCCATCGAAAACCACATTTTTTCCAGTTTTCGAAGAGAGTTACTGTAAAAATAGCTGGTAACAGGACGTTTTTTACTCATGTATAAACTGCCACTTGAACTGTCGTTAAGTAGTTTTTTGTAGGTACAATATGGCGTTTATTATAAGTTACTACGAAAAAACCGTCCTTGTGAGACACTATTACTATAATACCAGTCTATTTTGGTTTCATATACCTAAGCTCACGGATGGTGAACTTTTTTAAAAATTTGCATTTACGTTTTGACAGATAAAATTATGAGATAAGATATTGAAGAATTTAAATTATTTTTTTAATGTATTTCTCGTCTCAAGCGGATCTGTTATTTTCTTAAGCGAAACGAAGAAAAAAAATAGACACGTCCGCAATTCAGATTTTAATGAATAAGCACGTTTTAAGACCCCTACAATCCGATTTTAACATTTTTACGCTGATGTCTGTGGATGTGTGTGTATGTGTACGTTTCTGGATGTTGGAGGAACGGTTTCTCAAATTCTATAAGACTAGAGACCAATTTAACTAACTAATTTTTAACCAATTCCACTAATTCACAGGTAATTCCATTAATTCTCTGATAATTCCACATTTTCAATTCCGGTAATTCCGCTAAACCTCAGGTAATTTCACTAATTCCCAAATAATTCCTCTAATTGTCAAATAATTCCAGTAATTTCGCTAATTCCTAGGTAATTCTAATAATTCCCAAGTAATTCCGCTAATTCCTAGGTAATTCCAGTAATTCCGGTAATTCCCAGGTAATTCCGCTAATTCCTAGGTAATTCCGGCAATTCCTAAGTAATTCCGCTAATTCCTAAGTAATTCCAGTAATTCCCAAGTAATTCCGGTAATTCCCAGGTAATTTCAGTAATTCCTAGGTAATTCCAGTAATTCCTAAGTAATTCCGGTAATTCCCAGGTAATTCCAGTAATTCCTAGGTAATTTCAGTAATTCCCAAGTAATTCCGGTAATTCCTAAGTAATTCCAATAATTCCCAAGTAATTCCGATAATTCCCAGGTAATTCCAGTAATTCCTAGGTAATTCCAGTAATTCCCAGGTAATTCCGGCAATTCCCAAGTAATTCCGCTAATTCCTAAGTAATTCCAATAATTCCTAAGTAATTCCGGTAATTCCCAGGTAATTCCAGTAATTCCAAGTAATTCCGCTAATTCCTAGGTAATTCTAGTAATTCCTAGAAAATTCCAGTAATTCCCAAGTAATTCTGGCAAAATTCCCAGATAATTCCGCTAATTCCTAGGCAATTCCAGTAATTCCCAAGTATTTCCGATAATTCCGCTAATTCCTAGGTAATTTACTAATTCCCAAGTAAGTCCGATAATTCCCAAGTAATTCCACTAATTTCCAAGTAATTCCTATCCAATTCTTATAACTTTTGTTGTCACCTTCAAACTGGAAAAGTTGTCTCTAATTCTTGGAGTTTTATACGCAAACATATTCCAGATATGACTCTTGGGTCAATCAATATGTAAACAATATATTAATTAACTAGTGGTAAGAAATTTAGAAAAATGTATATAACTTTCAATCTAAGATATATTATTTATTTATTGTAGAAAACATAACTGAATTAAATTTTTAAAATTGCTGATGATGAGGGCCTTGGGTCCCTCGAAACGTCCACAACTGTAATAAAAACAGTGTTTTTATTTAAAATACACCTTGAGAAGGCGAAATCAAAATTCTTCTCCATACATTCATCATCCAAGGTACCAACCAAAAGAAAAATATAAATATTTAATTAATAATAAAATAAGAAATATTAAATGTACTTCACAGAAAAAGTCTTCAGTAATGTCTTTGGCTTTTTGACACTGTCAATTACAAACATTTTAAATTTTCCACTTATTTTCCATGGGCTGTGAGACCATTTACGACTTATTATTTTATATATTTATATGCCTCTATCTTTAACTCCATAGAAGATATAATAAAATTTTTAAATGTATCGGATAGAGATTTTTATATTCTTTTAATTCTGAACTTTGCACTCTACAGTTTTTGCCGTAAAATGAACAGAAAAACTAAAATCCTATGTTAAATCCCTATGTTCACACCTAACCGCCACCACCCTGTAAGTAAAGTGCGTACTAAGTGCATTCTTGACATAAAACACGTGTGCATATTTTGAAAAATTTTGATAATTATGAATTATAATTATTACTTTAAAGAAAAACTTTTATTAAAAATTTTATGGTCTGCTATGTGTAATTTGTATTTGTATTTATTTACATTATTCTCTACCCGACTCTTTGGTGTGAATTTGCAGTAAAGAAAATGATATATACAAATAAAAATGTTGGATTTTAAATTTTTACATAAACAAACAAAATATTAAATGGCTATACTGATTGGATTTAATTGAACTGAAATCAAGAAATTAAGAAATATTTCTTCATATTACAAAACTGAGATATCAAAATGTATAGATTACACCAGAATGTATAAGTAGCTCAGTGAAATTCTAGGAAATATTTATTGCTTTGTCCCCGTCCCTTCATATTATGGTCACTATTGTCATTATGTAGGTATGTACTAGTGCTGTCAAGAACCGAAAAAATTTGGAACCGGGTACCCGGTTCCAAAACTATCCGGGTACCCGGGTAGTGGAACCGATCTTCGGTTCCGAGTAATGGAACCGGTCATCGGTTCCGGGTCCGGGTAATGGAACCGATCTACGGTTCCGGTTCCGGGTAATGGAACCGATCTTCGGTTCCGGTTCCGAGTAATAGAACCGATCTTCGGTTCCGGTTCCGAGTAGAGGAACCGGTTCTCTGGAATAAAACTTATTTGAGAAATATTATTGAACGATATTATTTTTTTTATGTAACTTAATTGCATATAATAATGTGTAAATAATATTATACCCTATGCAGGAGGATTTTTTTTTTTTTTTTTAGAAAATTTAACCGCATAATTGCAACTTACCCTTTCAGTTTCATATTATATATTTTCAATTTTCATTCAATATGGTTTATTACAGTAGCTTGACCTTGAGTGATGTTCTAAGATATTGGTACCTAGCTACATAATGACAATAGTGACCATAAAATGAAGGGACAAAGCAATAAATATTTCCTAGAATTTCAATGAGCTACTTATACATTCTGCTTTAATCTTTACAATTTTAATCTCTCACTTTTGTAATATAAAGGAATATTTCTTAATTTCTTGACTTCAGTTCGATTAAATACAATCAATATAGCCATTTAATATTTTGTTTGTTTATGTAAAAATTTTAAATCCATCATTTTTGTTTAATATACAATTATATGTTTTGTTTATACGTATCATTTTCTTTACTGCAAATTCACACCAAAGAGTCGGGTAGAGAAATGAGAAAATTCCGTAGTAAAAATGGAAATACCTGATAATGTATATAAATACAAAATACAAATTACACATAGCAGAACATAAAATTTTTAATAAAAGTTTTTCTTTAAAGTAATATAATAATTGTCAAAATTTTTCATATTATATGCACACGTGTTTTATTTTGCACATGTATTATTCAATTTTCTTAAAAATATGCAAGAATGCACTTTACATATATTCCGACCTATATTCAAGACTCAATCTGTTCGGGTTCCATAACAGAGAACCGATGAATTTCGGTTCCAGAAGCGAGAACCGATGAGTTTCGGTTCCAGGACCGAGAACCGATGAGATTCGATTCCAGAACCGAGAACCGATGAGTTTCGGTTCCAGGACCGAGAACCGATGAGATTCGATTCCAGAACCGAGAACCGATGAGTTTCGGTTCCAGGACCGAGAACCGATGAGATTCGATTTCAGAACCAAGAACCGATGAGATTCGATTCCAGAACCGAGAACCGATGAGTTTCGGTTCCAGGACCGAGAACCGATGAGATTCGATTTCAGAACCGAGAACCGATGAGATTCGATTCCAGAACCGAGAACCGATGAGTTTCGGTTCCAGAACCGAGAACCGGGTAGTTTCGGTTCCAGAACCGAGAACCGGGTAGTTTCGGTTCCAGAACCGAGAACCGGGTAGTTTCGGTTCCAGAACCGAGAACCGGGTAGTCTTGGAATCGGAACCGAGAACCGGGTAGTTACACATTCAAATAACCGGGTACCCGGGTAATTTTGGAACCGGAACCGAACCGAACCGGAACCGGTTCCCACCACTAGTATGTACCGTTAACTTAGAACATCACTCACGGTGAAGCTACTGAAATAAACCATATGAATGAAAATTGAAAATATACAGGCTGTTTAAAAAAAGTGTAAAAAAAAATAAGGGCATATGGTACTGACATAAATGAGTAAAAAAGCTTAATCAACATAGGTTTGATCTTCAACTGTTTCCGAGATAAATGAAAAATCGAAGAAAAATTGACAATGATAGAGATCGAACAAAATTTTGCCTATGTTAGTAATAGACTATAAAAAAAAAAAAAAATTTATATGAAACATTTTTCTCTAGTTCTAATAGTTACGAAGTTATATGAAAATTAAATATTGGCCAAGGTCGCCACATTTAACTTAGTACAATTATTTGATTTTTTAAAAAAAAAACAATAGCACATCTAAGCTGACCTCTGAAAGGTACAGAAAAAGTCTTATTTAATTAAAGTCGCAACTCTTAGTTTTCAAGATAGCAGAGGTAAGAGGTAAACACCGTAAAAACTCATTTTTCACTGCCTCATATCTCGGAAACTATTGAAGATCGATGTTGATTAAACTTTTTTTACTCAATTTGGTCAGTAATATATGCCCTTAAAATTTTTTTACACTTATATTGAAACACTCTGTATAATACGAAACTGAAAGTGTAATTTGTAATTATTAACTAAATTATGCGGTTACATTTTCTAAAAAAAAATTATCATCCTCCTGCATTTGGTGTAATATTATTTACACATTATTATATGCAATTAAATTACATATAAAAATAATTTCATTCAATAATATTTCTCAAATACAACAGAAAATCTGTTTATTTCTTAAGAATAGCGAGGCTAATTTAAAATTATAATTGAATAATATCATCGATTCCATAACCCGAATTTAAAGTTCGATTCGATTCCAGAGATTCCAGAGAACCGGAACGGATGACCGGTTCCACCACTCGGAACCGAAAATAGTTGTGGAACCGGGTATCCGGTTCCAAATTTTTCCGGTTCTTGACAGCACTAGTTCTTATCATCAATCATGCCAGAGAGAGGTCCTAACAACTCTAAATTTTATTTCTTGAAAATATGCTTTGTAGCAGATAAAATAAATTTTAAAGTCTTGACCCTTCAAAGTCACTACAACATATGTCTTTACCTGAATTAAAATGACGTCAGCATCAATAGTTTACAATGAAAATATTTAATGGGGTCCTCCACCATAACAAAAAATAATAAAAAAGTATAAAAAATACAACTTTATACTTAAAGTAATATACTCAATAATTAACAATTAAGATAAAAAAAATAGTATATTGTGTTATTAGGAGTAAAAGTGATTCTTTGTGTGGCGAGCATGTAATTTGAACGACGGGAGGTAGCGCGTCGGGCAATTACATGCGAAGCACACAATGGCACTTTTACTCCGAATGACACATTATATTTTTTCTTCAAATATACGTATTTAAATAAAATAATTACAACTTGACGTTACAATAATTATAAATATTTTACGTAGGGGACGTTTGCTGATTTCAATTATTGCTCTGTTGCTATGGATACATTCGTATTTCTTCACTTTTTTTTATAAACATTCAAGTAAAAATTTTCACGTTTCCACGTTTAAATAAATGTGAATGTGTGAATCAAGTCACAAAATATGCCATTTTTATGACGTTTGACGAAAAAAACATTTTTTTAATAAATACTTTGCGAGATTATGACTTTTTAATACTATAAATTGCTTCAAAATTACATGAACTTTCAAAATAATAAAACAAATAAGAGTGAAGGATCCCATTACGTTATTCATGAATCATGTTATAAAATATGAGAAATATGGGATTTTTTTTTTTTGTTTTCATTCATTTATATTAAAAAGTGCTAAACTTGGACGGGTCTATTATAAGCGAACTCCACTCAACGAAAACAACATACGAAAGAAGGGCCCTTATTGTACAGAGTGATCAAAAATGGTTTAAGGTCACGTGACAACTTTTGTCCCAAAATAATGTCAAAATTATGTTTCAATTTTCCATAATTCCTCAAAACATAATATGAAGATTATGACAGGTGCAAGACATTTGATTAATATAATACGGCACGTGCCTACGTTGATTCATTTGTTATGAAAAATATTTAATTTAATTTCATTATGGCTTTTAATGAAGAGCGTGACAAATTTCTTCTTGAAAAAATTTTCGTTCCAGTGAACGTAAAGAAGACGGTTCTTGAGATTATTTTTATAAAAGGTAGCAAAATTCGACAGGTAAACCCATGGAAATATTAATGGTGTCATCAATTATTTTTTTCTGGAAGATCGCATATTATCACTAAATGTTCATATGAAACAAACCTGTAGTAGTGGAATAAATTTTTGACGTCCTACGTACATCATAGATAGATATGGAATCTGATTGGTTGTGATTTAAATACATCTGCTTCTGTTCTATTGATGGATGTAGGTATATCTCTTTCTCTATCTCGTTTTACCCCTTTAGTTAGAAAGAGATGCAATGATTAGACAAACGCCTTCATTTTAGTAAATGATGCAAGTACATACATTTAAGACAGAGACAGGAGATATGGTACTTGTTATTTTTTAATTCGATAGATAATGACGTGTGATCTACCAGAAGAAAAATGAACTATAGGCATTTACGAAAATTCTACCGGTGAACTGTTACCGGTATATACCGGTAAACAGCTGTTCATCAGGTTACAGCTACCGGGATAGATACTTTAAGAACGAAAGTGATAAACAGGGTAGATTTATAACCTATGAAATGCAGTTGAAAGATGAAACAGATTTGAAATTTCCCGTAGTTAAACGTTATTTCGTCTCGTCTTCTGTATTAATATAAATAACTTCTGAAATCTACTTCTGATTCCAACTTCGCTTGGCATCTCTACCTTTTTTTGAGGTTAGATTCTTCATTTATCGGCTGAATTACTCAATCTACAATTCATGGATTCGGTAGATGGATCTGGTAGATATGGTACAATTTTCGAACACGGTAACTATTAACCACTTGTTTTCGAACGCAGTCGGTAGGTGCGGAATCTACCGGTAGAATTTTCGCAAATGCCTTATACTATAGTGACTGTATATACATAGTGTAGCCAACCGCCGCCATATTTAGGCAAAATGCGCGGGAAATTTGAATTCATATGATGTGATAACTAAACAAAATTCGATAAACAATTAATGAAAGAGCATATTAAATGTAAACAAAATATTTATTTTCATTTTAAATCCTTTCAAAAAACTGTTTGCACAACCAATCGCCACGCAACCAGGCATCTAAAATATATACTTTAATATTCGATATTTTTAGTAATTTTGACAGTTAACCTAAAAAAGATGTGATGTTAAAAAATATGTATATATTACTTTGAGTTATAAATATACAAATACACGTGTACTTTAATTATTTGCACTATCTAAAATATAAATATGATATAATTACCTTCAATTCACGTATAATTCACGTAACAAATCTGAACATGTCACTTTGTCGGCATAATATCCGCTATATTTAGGCAAATTCGCGCCGACCAATCAAAATCGATCCCCCTATTGGCCACACTATGTATATACAGTCACTATACCTTATACTATGTAAGCGGAAAATGTAAAAATAGTATGGAGCGGCATGTTTCAGCCGTTTTTGATCATTCTGTGTAATAAATGAAATAGTTTGTTTATGTAATATCTATTAATAATTTTCAAATTTTGAACCACTTAATAAGCATGTGAATATTCTCACGGTAAAAATTGTTCAAGTGGGCAAAAACAAACAATGAGTAAATTTTTGTAATTTATTTGTAATTTTATAATATTATATAAACAAACAATTTTTTGTTTGTTTTCTTTTATCTCTATAAAAAAAATCATTTATTTATCCATAATCATTATCTTTCTGATCACTTGTTATTTACAATATATGTAGGTATCATAATATTTGAACAATTTCTTTATCTGAAATAAAAAATAAATTATCAAATATCTGATTTTGAGAAGATATCAATTAATTACTAAATCTTACGTAGAGAACTTGAACTGCTTATTACAATTATTATATATTACTTGACACACATAAAGAACAATAATCAACAAAGACACCTCGTGACTGTTTCTCATGATTAACTACATGTCATCATAATTTGTTTTTGTCGTAAATTTATTTAATAAACTTGGACTTCACACTTTTTAAACTCAATTTGTAAATTTTCCCCGTTAAAAAGTGTATCACGATACGGCTCGTTACACAATTTAATCAGTTGATTAAAATTATTGGACGAGATTTTCAATCATTTTATTTTGCAGTTATGGAAATATGTTCATAACATTTGTGGTTTAGCCTTGCATGAATTTTATCTAAACATAAAAAAGGAAAAAATCACATAGCATGGATTGTAATTACTGGGCATATCCGTCAACAATCTATCATATAAAAGCAGGAGAATTATTTTAATCATTGCGCATCTGACTTCCATATTAGCAACATGCAGACTCTAGCAGTAAGTTTTATATAATCATAAACTTGCACCATTTCGACGAATATTCAAATTTTAAATTTGCAATTAACATTAAAATTACTTTTTATACTAGCGAATCATAACAACAACTTTTTGATTGTCATTTTCGTTGCTAAGTGAAATACTTTTAAGCACTAGTGTTTAAAAGTAACATTTTTAAGCATTAGTGCTTAAAAATGACAGTTTAATCCGTAAAAGTGACAGTTTAATGCATAAAAGTGACAGTTTAATGCGTAAAATGTTACTTTTAAGCACTAGTGCTTAAAAGTATTTCATTTGGCAACGAATAGATGAACCTGACGTCTACCTACTTTTTAATTTTGAAAAATTCAAAATGTTGATAATTGAGAATAAATGATCTGTTTTAAAACGCTATTATAAAAAATCTTGTATGTAATACATTGCGTAATGTGTGTTTTAGGCATTTGACTTCACGCCGCGTGCCTAAAACACTATCAGTTCGTAACTTATTACATAAATAGCTATTTTCGCACGATCGGTTTTTTTTAATGTTTATCGATAGGATTGCAAGGCAGTAGGCTTTATTTATAAATTACTGATCGGTAAGTAACGTGAATCACTTACCGACCTAGAGGCGGCGAAGCTTACTTTAAAAATTTCAACCAAAAATTTTTAATGTCAAAATAATTTTCAAATATTACTTTTTTAATTTTATGCATCGATCGTGCAAAAAACGTAATAAGCATTGCGGTCAATAAGTGCTCTTATACCAGCTCGGATGTATTGGAGATCTCGACTTTGTCTCGATTTTCAAAATCATCCTCCACCGGTAGGAAGCACTTACTGCCCTTAATAACTTCAATAACTATTGCATTATTCATATTCTTAACGGCAAAAACAATACTTCAATCTTCAATGTACAGGTGTCTCATTTTTTTTTTTTTTTTTAGGGTATCTCGGGAAATATTACTGATAGAGCAAAATCGATTACACATTCCACATTTTGAGAAAAGTTTAATAGTCACCACAGCAATTTTCGATCTTCTTTTGTTTCTGAGCTACAGGCAAAAACTTGGTTTTCGCTGATTTCGAAAATATGTCATAACGTATTTATTATGGTAGTTAGAGAAAAATTGTTTAAACAAATTTTGTACCGTTTTTTACGTAAAATAAAGTGGCGTAATTAAATTTTTCAAAAACTTTATAATTCTTGAGATATAACACAAACATATTTTTTTTAAATGGCAACCTATGTTGAAAATAGTCTCATCTTTTTGCTTATTTTATAAACTTTTTAATGATATATAACAAGTCTACATTCTTTTGTTTTGCACATGAATAAAAGATGAATTATGAATTTTTGGGGTGAAAAAAGTGAAAATTATTAAAAAACAAATGAAAAAAACTATAATAGTTCATCCTTTGTTTATTTTGATTCCATATCTGTTAATTATGTTCTCAAAATTATTTAAACCAATTATTTTCGGATTAGTTAAATTATTATTTAACGTTATAGATGGCTTTGACAAAATTCGAAAAAAATGATTTAATATGCTTTTAAAGTAAATAAATTTAAAAATGTGTAAAACTGAAGCATAAAATAAACAAATAATGCACTATAATAGTTTTCCCATTTGTTTTTAATAATTTTCAGTTTTTACACCAAAAAATTAATAATTCATCTTTTATTCATGTGTAAAACAAAAGAATGTATATCATTAAAAATCTTATAAAATAAGCAAAAAGATGAGACTATTTTCAACATAGGTTGCTTTGCTATTTAAAAAATTATAAGTTTGTGTTATATCTCAAGAATCATGAAGTATTTGAAAAATTTAAATGTGCCATTTTATTTTACCTGAAACCGGTACAAAATTTGTTTAAACAATTTTTCTCTAACTACCATAATAAATAAGTTATGAGATATTTTCGAAATCAGCGAAAAACAAGTTTTTGCCTGTATCTCAGAAACAAAACAAGATAAAAAATTCCTGTTGTGACTATTAAACTTTTCTCAAAATGTTGACCCTGGAATGTGCAAACGATTTTGCTCTATCAGTAATATTTCTCGAGATACACTAAAAAAAAACATCGAAAATGAGACACCCTGTACAATTAACTGCATGTATGGAAAACAACTTTTTTCTATAAATCTATTAAGAATGGGCTTTTTAGAGCCTGTTTTTCAATATCTGGTTAAAATTTTAACTAAGAGTTAAACAAACATAATTGAAACGAAATGAACTGTCTAATGACAGATTTATTATTGCTGTCAACAAAACGATGCAATATTGTTTACTTAACTTGAAGTTAAAATTTTAATCAGAGATTGAGAAACCAGCCCTTAATGTTTGTTTTTAGAGTTAAAAATGCCATTTTTTGCACGATCGGTTTTTTAATGTTAACCGATAGGGTTTCAAAAGCGTGCATTACACGATGAAGTTTTTTGTGAATTAAAATATATAAGTGTCAAAAATTAAGTTATTCATACATTAAATTGTCATTGAATTTTCATCATTTGAAATTTTTCATATATAGTCATCAAGATTTCAATGACTTCAATATCAGAATTTCCCATTTTTCAGTTTAATGCCAATCACTAATAACACCTTACTCTTGTACATATCAAAAATATAAACACAAATGACATTTGGCACTTACTTGACAGTCAAAACTTTTAGGGACATGCTCCAGTTTTTCGTTGAAACTTTTCGTTAAAAGTCTATTCATCTGTCTTTTTTGCACTCACATCATTGTGCGAGAGAGAAAAAGGCAGTATGGTTTTATTTACAAATTACTGATCACGTGACACCAATGACAACTAAAAATTTTTAATGTCAAAATAATTATTTTCAAATCTTATTTTTTGCGTCGATCGTGCAAAAAACGTAATAAGCTTTGCGGTCAGGAGGTGATCTTCTACCGGTACGAATGTATTGGAAACCGATGGGAAGCGCTTACTACTCTTTATATTTAAGTACAAATTTAAATGAACAAATAGTGTTTATAGAAAAAATAGTGTATGATATACGTGTTAAAAGTAATTTTATCTTGTGAGAAGGAAGTTTGGGACATACCAAAAATAGCTATTTTGCACGGTCGGGTTTATTTAATGTTTTCGATAGAGATTCCAAAACAGTAGGTTTAATTTATTTATCAAGGTTTGGTTGCTAAGATAATAAAGGTACTTACGGCCGATTTCACCACCGATTCCTAAACTGTTGCCTAGCAAGGAATTTCCTACATTTAAGAACTGCCTAAACTGATACTTATCCCTTTTGGATTTCACCAAACAAAGCATTGCCCAGCTAGGAATTACTTACGTAGGCATCGGATTATTAGTTACTTTTGTGATATTATATTTGCACACTGGAAATAAATGAATAATTTCTATAATTTATGGCATTTGAGGTATACGAAATAATTAAATTTTTAATGAAATATATTTTACTATAAATATATTTTAAAATTTGTGTTACAGAAATGGAAAATATAAATGAAACAAAGATGAAAATGAACAAGAAGAAAAAAATATAAATGGCAAAATATAGAATAAATAATACAAAAACAGAAACTGAATCCTATGATTTCAAGAAAAAATTTAAAATATAACCGGAACGCATTTGCGATATTTGGCTATGGCATTTTTGAAGAAATTATGAATTTAATTATATGTGAATATCCAATGTAATTTCCCAAAATATAAAATAAAGAATAAAACGATATATACGTACTTACTAATTAATTTTATATCATACAAAGTCGTATAAATATAAAAAAATCTGTTTTCTAATGAAAAGGACATTTGCCCAAAACCATTTTTCATCACAGAATTCAAAACAATTTGTTCTTTTTTTTATCTTGTGCATATATTTCTAATTTTTCGTTACAACTATCAAAATATTCAATAAAATTGTATAATATTCATTTTGAAGTGTCAGCTGTCAAACGTTAGGAAATACTTAGCGATTTGGGCATCGGAAAACAGATACCTAGCTAAGTAATTCCTAAATCAAGATAGGCAATGCTTAGCGGCTGGTGAAAACGAAATTTTGCTAGGTAATGCCTATGTGGTGCACATCGGGTACATAAGCATTACTTAAATTTTAGGAATCGGTGGTGAAATCGGCCATTAATCGTACAAATAGCCCACGGGCGGAAAGTGAATAAATAATATGTACACTGGCTTGCTAAAAAAATCGCGTACCTACGTACAAAGTATATCTCACAATGTGTAATAATTTGATAAAATTTATTTGTCATGACTTAAGTGAAATAATTCGTAATAATAATTTTAAAAATTTCAATATTATTACGTGACAAGTATTTGAATTTTTAATTAAAGATTAAAACTTTAACAATATACCAATAAAATATGTAAGTCGATGTATTAATAGGATATTTGACAAATCAGATTTTACAATTTTGAGATATTAATCGAAACTTAGATGCACTAGTAACAAATCAATGAATTCTTTAATAAAAATATAAAAATTATATTTGCCATAAATTTTAATTACATTTATAGTTTGCATCGTTTTGAAACGGCCTATTTCCTACGATGAAACGTCGGTAGGTCGGTAGGTGACGAAGCAATAGTACATAACACATAAACCGAAGCGTAAAACAAAACATCACATGTTTTTGTTTAGCTACCTTTTGAATTTTAATATAACCGTGATTGACATTTGAAGGTAGTACCTTACAAGAGGTACCTTGTAAAATTGTTAACCAGTATAATTCTTTCCAAGGTCAAGCGTTATACAGGAAGAATGAATAAATATGGACAAATAGATATTTTCTTAATTATAAAATTTTAGACCTATAGTTTAAATTACAAAGTTGCGCGCGAAGTTAAATGCCACTTTGTGGTGTAAAAAGATCCGGAATTCTACTCCCGGTTTCACCCGAAACGAAATCATCGTTGATTTTTTAAATGGAATAGTACATAAATATAATTTTATATTTTCGGAAAGTATTTTAAATTAGCTTTATAGTGATGCCAAATACTTACATTTTCAATAAAAAATAATATAGTTATTAATTTTTGAAAATTATTATATATGAATATATTATCAGTTTGCAATGACATTTGTGCCTTCTTTGAAGATATATTTTGGAGGAAGATATATGTACATATATGTTCACATACTTCTTTCGCGTCGTCCATATATTATTATAATGGGGTCATTTCAAAAATAAATAATTGTCGATTTTTTTTATAAAATCATGAAATTCATCTCATTTAATAAATATAGTAATAGAAAATAATTTGAAATATGCGACTTTTCATTCATAAATTTGCTAATAAACTATCGCGCTTTTAAACACGGACTAAAGTTGTGACGACACAAATTCATACTCACACAAAGACAATTCTCTCTCACACACACGCTTCACGACATGAAACAGTAACCTAACCTAAAAGTGTGACAGCTGACAGCAAAATATACAAGAGAGAAGATTATTATCTATATATATAAAAAAATAAGGTTTTTCTTTGGGGCCTTAGTTATGGACTTCTACCGAACCGATTTTGATGATTCTTTTTTTAAATGAAAGCTATTAGCATGTAGATGTGCACAAAAATCTAAAATGTTAAGATTTTCAATTCCGTATATTTTTATAAGGCCTTAAAGATTTTTTATTAAGTACCGCTGTCAAGCGATAGATGGCAGCACTGAACAAAAAGATGAGAATGATGAAAAATACATACAATTTGTGAAAATTGCTACAAGAATAATATTTTGTGTTATTTATAGCTGGTTTATCAATGCAAGGTTAAATAATGTAACAGGTAAATAACGTGCAAAGCTTTTATCATACAAAAGTCAAAAGTTAATCTTAAATGACAAATATGTCAACATGTCAGCTTATAGTGAAACCATAATAAGAAATTTTTGCCCTCAAAAATTAATAAATATAATAGTTAATTCATTAATTCAAATATGGTAAGTAATTAAATAATATTGAGTAAAATTAATAAAGATATATATTTTGTATTATAATATAATATTTTTTTTAACCTGAAGTTTAAAAATTTATTGAATTATATATCCCGTATCTAAAATACAGCATGCATTATTATCTATTTAAAAATGAGCAAGAGACAGGTGAACAAGAGACAGGTTTTTAAATAACGAAATCATTAAATACAAACGAGTATATTATAATCAACCACTTGGATGCCCCAATTTTCCCGCTCTTAAACGGTACCCCTTAATGCTACCTTTTGCAATATGTTTTCAAACTTTTGAAACATGATTTTACATTAACCAAATATGAATTCACATTAACGAAAACTGATTTCACACAAATTAGAAGTGAATTCTCAGTAACGAAATTCGATTTCACATTGGCGAAAACTGATTTCATGTAAAAGAAAACTAAATTCACACCAATGAAAACTAATTTCAACGAAAAGAAAACAGATTTCAAACCCTCGGGTTACTTATTCTCACTTCTAGCGTAGCTAACATTGTTGTAATCAACTTTTATCATTGTTGTAATCAAGTTTTATTGTTTTAATCGAGCTTTTTTTATTGTTGTAATCAAATGTAATCTTTAGTTAAGTTTCTTAAAAATACTATTCGCTATTTATTTAATATTTTATAAGTTCAGAAAAATATTTTAATATATTTTAGGGACAATACATTTGCCTTATTTTTTGCCTCTCCAAAGGTGACTATTGCCCCTTCTTGCCTTTCCTTGGCGGCGCCTATTTAAGATTCCTATGTAAAATATGTTTTCATTTAATTGAAACTGGTTTTTAAAATTATGAATTCTGTTTTCATTATTACAAAATCGGTATTCAGGAGTGATAAATTAGTTTTCGTTACTGTGAATTCAGGTTTCCTTTGTGTGACATCAATTTTCGTTAATGTGAAATTATACTGTAGAAGGTATAGATATGCACTGATTATGCATATTGTTTTAAACCGAATAAAAATGGTAATTTGAAAAATAGAAATACGTTGATTCCTTATAGATTACAATAATGCATAATTCTTTATGTACAATAAATTATTACTACAATAATTGAACTTGAAATCATAAATGAAACACATTGATTACGACAATAACAATATTTGTTGGTGACAATAAATTTTATACATTATACAATGGAATTAAATGAAGTAAGAATAATTACAACATTGATTCATAATTATAATTTATAATAATAAAATATAACATTGAAAGACGTTGAATATGCGGATAATCTCTATTAGATGTTTTACCTTTTTCTTCATTTAAATTTATAACAGTAAAAAAAAAATCATAAACTGGTCAATTAAATAAATACCTACTGTAGTTTCTATAGAATTTTTATTATTATTTTTCTGTATAAATTGCATATTTTTAATAGGTATGTTTATCTGTTACAAAATTTATCATTGCTGTAGTTTGTTGTAAAATTTATACGATAATATCCAAAGTTCCTCATCAAATAATTACGTATAGCTATAAAATCCATCCTGGTCCTGTGTTACAAGACCTGTATTGTTTATGTATCAAAACAGTTTCATTTCCCAATTTACAGTTTTTATTTATAAACAGTCAATCAAACATTTAATTTACCTAACTGTTACCATTACTTCACTTTTAACTTTGCATTAACAAACCGACCCTAAATAATTTTCTCATTAATACCAGTGTTGTGTCAAATAATCTCCCTATTCCTATGTGCTCAACAAAGCAGCGGTAGTTAAAAAAGTGTGGAAAAGTACCAAACATTAAATACAAGTACAGAAAATTTATAATTTAATAATGTTACCTCATATTGTTTGTTGCAAATATTTGCAACGGGTACAGCTAGTTACTTTATATTTTTTTAAAAGTACTAGTGCAGTATAAGGTATATAAATAAACCATTTATTTAAATAAATACCAAACCATAAAATCATAGTTCTAAATTAAACCGGTAGAGCTCGACTATCGTATCTGTGAATATGTGTCGTCAGCCGTTGAAATATTTGAAATTAAACGCAACTTTTAAAAAATCATAACTCTGATTCTAAAGACTTGTAAGTTGTGAAACATACACATACATGTTTAATTTGACCTATTTTTTCAAGAAAAAAATAAATCAGAAAATGTGAAATGACCCCATTATATTATTGGTTTAAAAAAATTTAAAAATGGGTGTGAGGCTATTCTTGGGATACTCATTACCAAACTCATTAATCATTAATAGACTGTTTACGAACCTCAGTTACGTATAACGTAACGTGACGTTTAAATGGATGTTATCACGTTACGGTAGAAAAAGTTTGTGAAGCTTATTTGGTTTCAAATCATGACTGGTAATATCATACCGTTGAAAGGTAGATTACGTACTGTAGAAACATCATTTTTTTGAGTTATACGTAACTAAGTTTCCCAAACTGGCTAATAGAAAAGCATTCATTTTTTATTTTATAAAAACGATAATGTACTATAATCCTAATTATATTGATGCAGATATTTGCGTTGTTAATTTCCACCTTCTCATTTGGGTTGGGTACAACCGTACATCCATTTGAAGCCACAACTGAACGAGATATTGACAACTCTGTTTACTTTAATAACGAAGAACAATCAGCCTTACCACAAGTTCCAGAAAATAAACCAACCACTGGGTGCTTTTCAAACGTGCCTGGACCTGCCCAAGATGTAGACCAAATTAAGAACGACATTGATTCAGAATCAGTTACATCACCTCCATTGACAGATCCAATTCCTCCTCAATTTAGACCATACACTCCTCCTCAAGATAGATCATACACTCCTCCTGGACATTTCCAAAGAAGATTCCATCCTAATTTTGTTCGTCAACCATTTGTTCCACAACCACAACCATTTAATAACTTTATTCCTCAGCCTCAACCATTCAACTCTTTTGGTCCTCAACCATTTGCTCCTCAACCATTTGCCCCTCAACCATTTGCCCTTCAATCATATGCCCCTCAACCATTTGCCCCTCATCCATTTGGACACAGAAACTTCTATCGTCCGGGTATGCCATTCCAACCAACACCATTTTCTCCTTTCCAGAGATTCTCTTATCCTGGAAACCAAAACAATGGAAAACCAATAGTGATTGTTAAATTATTGCAACCAATTATTCTTCCTGTGGCAAGACCAATGTTTGGTGAAGGAGGTGAAAGAAACGCAGATGATGCTGTTGATAGTGAAAGGTATACTAATGGATTCAGAGGAATCAGAAAGTTTAATAGATTTGGAGCAGAAAAATTGAGAGCTGAAAAACCTTTGCCATACAGAGAAAATACTTATGGTCCTTATAAAGTAGCTGGTGAAGAAAATGTTCAAATTACTGTAAAATTACATTAATTGTTACAATAACACGAACAGTATTATTAATATATGTATAAATAAATATGTTTATTCTTTGTTATGAATAAAATATTGTTCATTATTTCATTTACGGCCGTTTTCATAATCAGGCTCACTTAAGACTTTAATTAAAATTACTTTAAGACTTTATTTTAAATTAATACTTCGTGCTCACTAAAGTATTAAAGCAATGTTATGAACAGGAATACAACTTTAGTTATAATTTAAAGTGAAGATAAAGAGTGAGTAAAAAAAAGCTTAATCAACATGGATCCAGTCGTCAACTGTTTCCAAGAAAGAGGCCATTTTATATTAGAATCGAAGAAAAAGTGACAAAGATAGTGATCGAACAAAATTTTGTTTATGTCAGTATACAAACTATAAAAATATAATAATAGTTATTTATGTATTAAGAGCGTAAGGAGGCTTTTATGGCCTACGGCGGGATTTTGAGCCCGAGGCGTAAGCCGAGGGATAAAAACACGTCAAAGGCCATAAAAGCAGGTTACGCTCGTGGTACATACAAAACATTATGCACGGACGAAAATTTTCAAATTATGAGTGTTAGAAAAATTGTATCGAAAAGAATTTGTCCTCGTACAACCAGTATCTAGTGTTGCTATGAAAGCGGAGAACAGCAGTTTATTGTTTGTTTATTAGTTATGTCATTTGAGTTTTATTTTGTATATCTCCGTGCTTTCCATATAAATATCACAAAATTAATTTTCATTTTTCATTAAAGAATATAAAAATTTTCGAATTGTAATAAAAACTTTTCATGTTGCCTGTTTAAATTGTTTATATTGCAGGTTTGACGGCGGGCTATAATGAGGCCCGCGGGCTATAAAATAACGCTTCTGTCAAAGAAATTCGTGTATAATTATCAAATTATGATACGTCCGTGCATAAAAAAATTTATGAATCATTTTTTTTTTTTCATTTCTTATATGTTGGAAGTTATTTGAAAATTAAATATTGTCAAGGTCATCACATTTTACTTAGTACAATTATATGATTTTTTGAAAAACAAAAGCACATCTAAATTAAAAAAGTAAACATAAGTTTTTGAGATAACAGTAAAAACTCATTTTTTTACTCATTTTGGTCAGTATTGTCTTTAAAATGTTTACCTGAAGAAAAAAAAAAATGAAATGACCACCTGTGTATTCTCATTACCGAAGTTTGCGAATAGAAGCAGATTGGCATTGGGTAATAAATAAGTCGTAATTTATATTATATTTTCGAAAAAAACCTGATTTGATGTGCACGTTACCTACTACCAATATAATTTAAATATTAAATATATGATATATTTTTTTATTTATCTGAAGTGATATTTGGCAATTTTAAGAAATAAATAAATAAAAAAATTTAAAAAAATAGGTAGGTGCACCAAAACCTTATTATCTCAATTAGTTTTCATAAAAATACAAAGGCTACAAAAACAAGCAAAAGAGTTATAAATATTTATTTTTTTTTATAAAAATATGCATCGTCAGTAATGATAAAGGTTTTTCCTTATCCATATACATATAATTTTTTTGTATAATAAAAACAAAGTTATGTAATCTCACGGGCCACCACGTTATTATTTATTGTTGATCGTTAATTTATTATTAAATTTGTATTTGGATAAAATTAAATTATTACCTAATGCGAATCTATTACATTTTTAGGGGGTCAGTTTTATCAGATACATTAGTTGGAACATTGGGTGACGGTTCCCGAGTATTCCCTAAGTTTTATATTTAATTTTTAAATGTACGGATATGTTTTTGGCGTGCTCTTCTGTTATGTCTTTGAAGACGGCTTTCTGGTGCTTAGAAACTACTGTGGACACCTACAATACCTGTAGTTATACTTGGAAATAAATTATTTATTCATGGTAAGTAAAGATTTTATTAATTTTTATTAATTTTTAGTCATATTGTATACCTATTTGTAATAACGTTTTCGATGTAAATGACAATAACTGTTTGTGATATTGAGATGTAATCTAATTTTATTATGAATACATAATGGTCTTTATAAAAAATAATTTGCGATTCATTGATACTTGTATATTTGATACGTAACTCGTTTTTTTCATTCGAAGCATTACATATGTACATACATATATTTTAGATGAATAATTGACCAAGTGAATAAATGATGATGTTTCTATTTTTATTTTTTTTATTAAATGGTAATAATCTTTACATAAAACAGATTTATATCTGCTGTTTCCATAATTTTAACAAAGCTGACTAATTTTTGAATCACTCTTAATGTCTCTATAACTCTATATCTATTGAATATGAACGAAACTGTATAATCAAACCGTATAGAGAATAAGATATTTTTTCATATTGATATCACAAAATGTCGAAAAATAATATTTAACTGCGTTTTTTCAAGAAAAACTGTTAAAAACTTCAAATAAGGGTACTTCCGGTGGATCAATTATAACCAAAATCTAATCAGCTCTTCATATGGATGTAAAGAAGAGGAATACGAAAGAATTATAATTTTTAGAATTGTAGTATTGGAGTTATCGTCGGAGAAAAATTTGTCACACACGAACATACATACACACGGACACACACACACACGGACACACACACACACACACACACACACACACACACATACAGACATCATCTTAAAAATAGTAAATTCGTATTCTAGGGGCCCTAAAACGTGCTTATTCATTAAAAACTCACCAACGAATTTTTTGACCAAAGACAATACCTTCCTTACCTAAAGGTGACGGAAGGTAAAAACAATAAAATTTCATAGGAAACATTTTTCCCCATTGTTTGGAAAACAAAAACACATCTTAGATAATATCTTTTGATATTTATATTGTCAAAGATGATATAATTTATTGGATTTATATAATTTTTTACAATGAACTCTCGGTATGGAATTTCTAGAAATAGTATATGTTCGTGTTACAATTTTACTGGATATATAGAATCTTTTCCAAGGACCTTTTGGTATAGAATTTGTACAAAATACATAAATTTGACGGAAGGTATTGTCCTGGCCACATCAAATTTTTTTAAATTTATTCCTTTGAATAATTAAATCTACACTTTCTCGCTAGGACACTAATTTCCAGAAAAAGTACTTTTATAATACAAAATATACATTTTATTCTTACGAAATATAAATATACATGTTTGAATATAGTAATAACATTTATTTCTTTGAAGTTTACCACCTATTCATGGAATATTAATTTTTATTAGCGAACATTGTTATTAGGATGGAAAATGTTACTACGAACGTATTAACATATGCCAACATGTTAGCTAACAACGTTCGTGTCAACGTATTTCGGATAATTTGTCACACCTAAACGGTTAAAGCAACATTTTGTTTTTTGAAAATTTGAAATAAATATGAAATTCGCTAAATGACACGTGTGACAATAATTTTTTCCGTCACTTAAATAAAATTTTCACTAAACTTTGTCATGCTCTCTTGTTTAGAAAATTAATTCTTACATGTATTTGTAAATGTAACGAATGTAATAAAAAAATCTGTTGTGGCCAGCACAAGACCTCTCGCCATTTCCATATTAGGCTATATAAGTGTTGTATTGCACTTTGCTATCGAACCGTCGTTTTATAATGAAATATTACAGGACTTTACCCAAATATTGTTTTTTATTGTATTTAACATGTCTTCTGCACACATATAATTCTAATTATATCTATTTTTCATTGTATGAGGAAGTTTCTAAATGTCACAGATTCTTCCAATTCATTAACCAGATTGGCGGTATTTCTGATGGATATATGCATATTACCTATAATTTCAAATATTTAATTAATAAAACAATAAGAAAATTTAAATGTACTTCCCAGAAAAAGCTATCAAAATGTCACTGAAACTGTTGATTTTTGACACTGACATCTGTCATTTACAAATTATAAACATTTGACTTTGTCAACTGGTTTCCTTAGTGTAGTTTCGCCTACTCGACTTGTTATATCCCGATATTCTATATATTATAGCGTCTTTATCTCTAAATTTATAGAAGATAGAATAAAAAATTTAAATGTATCAGGTGTAGAATTTTGTTCTTCAAAATTAGTAATATCAAAAATTTTCAAAAATTAATATTTGGAAGAATTTCTTTTAAAAACTACTACTTCTGGTTGTTCAATTGTTACCAAAACCTTTTCAGCTCTTCCCAGGAATGTCAGATTGAGGAATCCATAGTTAAACAGTTCTTAAGTATTATAGTTTTTGAGGAATCGTGGCTACAACATCCAGACATACACACATACACACATCCACACACACACAGACATCATTTTAAAAATGTTATAAACGGATTATAGGGACCTTAAATCGTGCTTATTCACTAAAATCTGGGTATGCGAATTTTAGCATGAATCCAATACCTCTCTTAGCGAGAGGTAAAAATTCGTTTCCTGCACTATCACAATACAAGATTATTCATAAGAACCCCATGTTAGCTTCCCCAAAGTCTGAAAAGAACTGAAGTCTTCATTTTAAAAACATAATATTAATATTATCATGTAACACCTGTACTGTAATTAATTGTTAATTATATCTTTTGTTCTTTACCGTTCAAAATAACAATGTTTGTTTGTTTACAGGTTTCGCGAAGGGCCGTTCTACACCCATCGCTAACATCCGGTAACTACAATACTAGATGAAAAAAAAAAACGAATTTTATAACAATAAATAGATATGTAATAACAAAAGGGATAGGGATGTCTGAAGTTGGTTTTTTGAAATGGAAAAATATATACTTTACAGGAAAGTTTTATTAGGATTTTTGTTACAAATTAAATTCTAAACAACTTTGAAAGAATTCTTTTTCGAGATAATTGTACTTATTTATTGTTAGAAAACTATAATATTATTATAACTTCAATTAACTGTGTTTAATAATGTTTTTCTTTATGAATATATGTTGAGGACATCCCAAGATATATCTGCAGAAACTGTAAATAAAATGTATTGTATAACGTACTTATTTATAGATATAGTATATTATGTGTGTATTATAAATTAAACATAAATGGACAGAATGTATCAACGTTTAAGTTTATCTTTTAAATTCCTCTGATATCCTTTTTATTTATCTCTTTAAATAATGAATAACCAGCACAACCCTTTTTTGAAGGATACTTATGTAGCAAAGGGCCTTAGGTAAAATTTGACCTCAAATTCGTAATCAGCGAGTCCAAATTAGCTTAATAAAATTTATTCGACATTTCTAGCTGTATTAATAATGTAGTTATCAAAGGTCATCCCCTAAAATCTGAAAAGGGTAAATATATTAAAAACTAAAGTTTTATACAATTCTATGCAGGCCAATCGAAAGAGCTTCTCTACATCCTTATAAACTGTAAATTTCAACAATACTTGGGGTCAATGACACTTCTATTGTTAAAGTCATCATCATACGACACTTAACATCAAATCAAATGTTATGAGGTGTACACAAAAAATCTGTTGTGGCCAGCACAAGACCTTCCGTCAATTCGATGTATTTTGTACAAATCCCATACCAAAAGGTCCTTGGAACAGATTCTATATAATATCATGTAAAATCGAACACATACACATATTATTTTTTAGAAATTCCATACCAAAAGTTCATTTGAAAAGGTTCTATAAATACAATAAATATACACTAAGAAAATGCACTTGACACTTCTTTATATCTTCTTCAGCTTTCCCCTATTTTATTAGGGGTCGCTGTTTCCTCTTCTCTTCCACTCATTCCTGTCCAACGCATCTTCTTCACACAGTCCTTCCTTTCTCAAGTCCTCTACGATACAGTTCTTCCATCTTCTCTTTGGCCTTTCTCTGCATGTGACTTGCGAGAAACACTATGACATGCCAATTTTTGATCCTATACTATAAATATTTGGTTTTGCACTTACAACTGACATCTATCAATTAGAATTTTTTGATTATATCAGCTATTTCCATGATAAATAGCAAAGCTGACTAATTTTTGAAAATTACTTTCTTTAAAATGCTTTAAATTTACATCTACTGAATATGAAGGAAAATGTATAATCAAACCGGATAGAGAAGAGTATTTTCTTTAATATATATAATAAAAAAAATGTCAAAAAATAATATTTAACTGCGTTTTTTTTAAGAAAAACTGTTAAAAACTTCAAATAAAAGTACTTCCGCTGCCGGTGGATCAATTGTAACCAAAATCTAATCAACTCTTCATATGGATGTACAGAAGAGGAATACGAAAGAATTATAATTTTTAGAATTGTAGTATTGGAGTTATCGGCGGAGAAAAATTTGTCACACACGGACACACATACATACACACACACACACATACATACATACATACATACATACAGACATCATCTTAAAAATAGTAAATTCGTATTGTAGGAACCCTAAAACGTGCTTATTCATTAAAAACTCACCACCGAATGTTTTGACCAAAGACAATACCTTCCTTACCTAAAGGTGACGGAAGGTAAAAAGTGCGGATTTTTAAAAAAGATAAGTTGATAGGTGCTGCCCCTTTAAGCGGTCATTTTAAAAACTATTACACACACAGGGGTAATGGCATCGACCTTTAAACTAATAGACGCAGCGTACGAGCAAAACACTTGTCCCGCCATAACGGTGCAGACACAGTATCTCTATCCTTCATCAGTACGGAAGTTAAGAAAACGCGGCAAAATAAAAATTTGATTTGTCCCTAACTTGTTATACTTGGTGCATAATCGCTAAGAGTATATATTTATTTTTTTTGTGCATAATTACTTTCATTATATATTTTTAATACAATATATTGTATACACATATTATATTATAGGGAACAAGTAATAATTAATAAGAACTTACATATGAAATGACACAGCTAAACGGCGTACGTACTGCTGACTGCACAAAATACACCGTTTTCCCATTATTTTGTCGCATATGCACCTCACAACACATATTCGTATATGTTGACAGAAATAATTGTAAATGTTCTCAAAAAAAGTAAAATAATACACAAACAGTAACGAAACGTCAAATAGATTTTGACAACTATTTAGTGATAGAGAGCGATGTATAGAGGTTTACATATGGCTGAAAAAGATGTACAATGAGTACGAACGCATGCGCTGTATACTTTAATTGAGAACTTCCGTGTTGTTGAAGGACAGAATATATATTTCTATCCTTTTATGTTGGAGCATTATTCTAACAATGAAAGAATAGGAAACACTTGGTCCATTAGTTTAAAGGTCGATGGGTAATGGGGTCATTTCACATTTTCTGATTTATTTTTTTCTTGAAAAAATAGGTCAAATTAAACATGTATGTTTTACATCTTACAAGTCTTTAGAATCGGAGATATGATTTTTTAAAAGTTGCGTTTAATTTCAAATATTTCAACGGCTGACGACACATATTCACGGATACGACAGTCGAGCTCTACCGGTTTAATTTAGAACTATGATTATTTGGTTTGGTATTTATATGAATATGAATAAATGGTTTATTTACATACCTTATACTGCACTAGTACTTTTAAGGAAGTAGAAAGTAATAACAATCTTCTCTCTTGTATATTTTGCTATCAGCTGTCACACTTTTAGGTTAGGTTACTGTTTCATGTTGTGAAGCGTGTGTGTGTGAGAGAGAATTGTCTTTGTGTGAGTATGAATTTGTGTCGTCACAAATTTAGTTTAAAAGCGCGAAAGTTTATTAGCAAATTTATGAATGAAAAGTCGCATATTTCAAATTATTTTTTATTGCTATATTTATTAAATGAGATGGGTTTCATGATTTTATAAAAAAAATCGACAATTATTTTTTTTTTAAATGACCCCATTCTAAGGACTAAAGCGGATCTTGGAGAAAATCTTTTTGTACCTTGTTACTATTATAGTTAAATAAATAAATACATACCTACCTATTCTGTTCCATTGTTTGGAAAAGTAATTTTTCCTGAAATAAATGTCTTCTTAAATAAAAGATTTTATTAATTTAAGCAATATTTAATGTTTATTTTATAATACATTCATGTTTATAATAATATACAATAATAAATCTTCTTTTACAAAGTAAACATTAAATTATTATATTTGTTAATATTTTTTAGTTTACAATCTATTTGGTATAGTTAAATGGGTAATAAATAAATATATACTTACCTGTTTACTGAAAAGTATAAATGGCATATTTAAATTATATTTGGTATAGATTGTAATTGTATTTCTGTGTATTTGTATTTTACATTGTTGTAATCTGTGTAACAACACTATTATTACAATAAAATTTATTTATAACTACTTTATATATTCTTCCCTTACAGAATACAACAATATAAAATATAAAACAATTCGTTGATTAATAAATAAATAAAATCATATTTTATTGCTGACTTATGGCCGGTTGCACAAACGTAACTTTAAAATTTTAAGCGTTCCTTAAATTGACAATAGCAAAAATTTCGATTTGAGTATTTGTATTTAAGGGTCGTTTAAAATTTAAGCCTGTTTGGTGCAATTGGGCATTAGAAACAGAAAAGCAATATTAAATAAAGCTAGTTTTAATATTATTACATGTCATATAAAAGTTGTAAGTTGTAGTAAAATATGTTACACCAATTAATTTAGCTAATATTTATGTTAACTTATCATTTGTCTATGAACATCTTGTCCGGCGTTCTACGTTCAGTTCTGTCTCTTGAAGGTCATATTTCTTCTTCCTGCAAATCATCTGGAGTATCTTCGACGTCTGTGGCTGTAAAATTATAAATAAGATTCATGAAGTATAAATATATATTTACACAATTGTTTATACTCACTCAATAATAATTTTATTGTATTCTTTTCCTCTATGTGAAGTATATTTCCATTTTTCGAGGGAAAAATAAATGGAATTTTCAAATATAACTAGGAATTTATGTATTTGTAGCATTATATTTAAAAGGAAATGAGAAAGGGCTAGAATTTGGTCACCAATCTTAGGATTAAATTATATAGATGTACTAATTTATATTGATGTATTTCGATAGATGAGCTTTTAATTTACTTTTTATAATTTATTAGTAATAAAATTAATGGAAATGAAAGAAAAAATTCTGTAACTCTAAAACTACGTTGTCCTATTAATCCAACAGCCGATTTTAGCGGCAACAATTCAACATGACGTCACTTTTGAAAATTTATTAAAATTATTAATTATATGAGAGTGTCTACTGCACTGTCCAGACAGAGCCGCAAAAAAAAAAAATAATTGTGAACTTCTCGAACAGAATCTAAAAACCACTGTCCAGCAATTATGAATAGTCAGTTAGGTATTGTTATAGTTCGTCTTTAAAAAAAAAAAAAACCAACGAAAACAATACCTGACAATTCCAAATTGGTAGACAGTGGTGGTAAGGGGTCGCGTAGCCGTGTGCGTATAGTGTCTGGTTGCCAATCTGGTGACCCGGGTTCGATCCCGGCCAGTGGACTTTTAAATGGAAAAAAGTTATCCCTGTGGTGCACTCTCCACACCAGCTATGAGTGCCCGTGAGGTGACGCCTGGTACGCGCCTACACGGTAAAATATATCATCATTACCGATGTCTACATGTGTTATAGATACTGGCACACCCAATAATGGGTAATATGCCGTGATGATATACAGGGTGGTTGATTTTTCATTGTCCAGCTTATATCTTCTGCAATATTAAAGATACAAAAAAAAGTTATATACAAAAGTTGTTTAATACAACTTGATCTATAATTTAGCATAAACTGTTTTTTTCCAAGGCCTACCAATTTTTTGGAAAAATGTTTAACTTCAATTTTTTAAATGGAACACCTGTATATTTTGACAGAATAAGATTTTGAAGCAGCACGTATTGCGGCAGAAAATGACTCTGTTGATATATAGTAATATTTTGAAATTTTTAAAAGCAGTGAATTTATATGACGATATTTAAAATTCCAAGTTTTTCTTCAAAAGGGTAAATTAATTACATTTATATTGCTAATTTCAAATTTTTGTAACATTATATTGTGTATTGTCAAACCTTTATTTATATTTTTGTTATTGATTGTTATAAGTTATAGTTTTATATTCTTGTATTGTTATTTGTATAGTGTTATTGTTAATTTGTTATAGGGTAATAACCTTTGTAGTTGAAGCCCAATAAATAAATAAATAATAATAATAAGATTCTTAATAAATATCTCTTTACCATGATGTGCAACAAATAAGGATTTACCTTTAAATTATGTCCTATAAAGCAAATAGAAATATGATAAAAGTAGGCTATGATATTCTATTGTTTATACCTGTAACTTCTGTCACACATGAACATTGGCTACGTAGGGGTTTTCCTTTGAATAAAATTATGTCTAATAAAGCAAGTAATAGAATTACTAGCATTGATGATTTACAAAATAATTAATACTTTTATTTAAATATCAAGTAGCAATCTGTGCCATATGTTGCCGGTATAAACAATAGAATATCACAGCCTACTTTTGTCGTATTTCTATTTGCTTTATTAGACATAATTTAAAGGTAAACCCTTACTTGTTACACATCATTGTAAAGAAAAATTTATTTAGAATTTTATTCCGTAAAAATATACAGGATGTTCCATTTAAAAAATCAAAGTTAAATATTTTTCTGGAAAATTGGTAGGTCTTGGAAAAAAATTGTTTATGCTAAATTATAGATCAAGTTGTATTAAACAACTTTTGTATATAACTTTTTCTTGTATCTTTAATATTTCAGAAGATATAAGCTGGACAATGAAAAATCAACCACCCTGTATATATTTTTTTGTAGACAGTGGTTTTTATGTAGATTCGAGAAGTGACCGTTATATTCCATCTGGTCCACAGTTCACTAATTTTCTTTAGCTGCTTTGTCTGCACAGTACAGTAGACACTTCGTAATTATATATCTTATGATAGATATTGAGAAATTTTGATTGTATTACAACTAATTCATAAAATTAAACCATAATTTTTTCCATGGCTTCATCATTGACTAAAATATGTATGCAATTTATTTCTGACAGTTGCCCTCTGCTAAATTCATTTATTATAGATTGATCTTTTAATCTTTTAAAATAGCGGCCAACTATTTAATGACACATGGGCACATTCAGCAGACATGTGGTTACTGAACATGTTCATCATTTTTCTGCTGAATGCAGTGTTCACTAGAGGAGACCGTTCACTGATCGCTTGTTTACACTCGCAATATTTAAATTTAGCCGATTTTTTTCTGGTAGTAGAATTAATCTAATAAATGTCATTCATTTTCTGTGCAGTAACACAAAAACTATTTATTACATGTAAAACATCGAAAATATTTGTTATTCGTTAACACAAATAAATTGAAAAGATTGCAATACAAGAAAATTTTTAGAATTTGATAATAAGTTGTAGTTATTTAACTTTTCAATCAATTTACTTATTAATTGATATTGATATACACAAAATATAATAACAACTAAAGTTATTATAACTTGTGAATAAAATTATGTTAATGACTATTAATTTGATGTGAATCAGATTGAATGTGAAAAGTGTATTCAGAGACCTCAGGAGTTTAGTGAACACAGAAATCTACTGAATGTGCCCAACAGTTTTATAATGAATTCCCAGTTACATTTGAATAATGTTGAGACAAAGTGATTTGCATGTTACTTCGAAAAGGAAATTATAAGAAATTAAATGGATTTGTTTATGCAATTTTATTAAAATAACAAAGAGCCAATAATGGGCTTCATATATGATGGCAGCATTATCTATCCAAATCTACTATGTAAGTTAATGTCCTACACTGACATTCGCTAATACCAACGCATAATAAATTATGGGAGTTTATAATATTAACATATCTTACTGCAATTTCCACAAAACGAGTTTATTTTTATCATTCTCAAATTAAAATAATTATTTAAAGATGACGGTTACTATTACAATATATGAATGCTGCACATGAAATTACTTATATACAAACAAAATAAATATGTGTCATTTATGTCATTAAATACAAACTCTGTGTGTGTATTACTTATATACAAAATAAAGTCACTATTACTCTGCAGCATATGAATCACGTTCACAACTCAGGAAGATATTACATTAGATTAGCACGGTCACTATATAAATATTCTGCTTTACAAACAAACATGCATCATAATCACTGTTCACATATTACAATTACATAAAATAGCCAATTATGTATAACAAGTGATTAATGTAAGCCCGCTTATCTTTTATTTTAATCAAGAGAAAATTTCAGCGGAATATAATTTACAATTTTTTAAATCATTTATAAAAGATACTAGCCATTGAAGTTTCATAAAAACTATTTTAGATAAATAAAATACATTTACAAATAATAATTATTACTAAATTTGCAATTAAAACATAACTATATACTACACTTTTTCTTTCTTAACATCTTGACTGCGTTTAGCGACAAGTTAATGTGATAATCTGTACCTAATGTGAAATATACGTGGTATACTTTACTTTTTAAAAAGTCTGATCAAAGTCATCTACGAATTAAAATTTTAGCACTGTCCATTTCGTGAACTTCAGTAGTGTCGTTTTAGTAATGAAGGTACTACGAGAGTTATAAGAATAATAATGCCTAAGGTGTACTTTTCGACGGCCTCTGGGCTGGAGGATGTACGTTGACCGAAGGCATTATTGTTCATTTAACTCCCCTGATGCCTTCAACGTTTAATGTCTTGCTATTATTTTTGACACTTTACGGATCAGAAAGTTTTAATAAAATTTAAGTAGGTAGGCTATGAATGATTTTGCTTGTTTTTAGGCTTCATCCCAGTGTCAATGCCTATCAATTTCTTGACAATATTACCATTGCAACAACTCATAATGCCCTTGGGCATTATTTGTTATATAATTACCCTGGAAGCAGGGTTATTATGATAAGAATAATATACCAGGTTGGACATTAACTTAGGGTACATAACATACTACTATTATATTGTATAATAGTTATTCATACAACAAGAGTGTAAACTCAAGTTTTATGACAGTCTAGTCACGAAAATTATTGACCGAATGCCATAAAGCTTGTTTATACCTGAGTTGCATACAAGATTTTTTTATACAACCTTAAATAACATTCTTGAAACAAATTAGAAATTTGACAGACGAGGAGACAACAATTTGAAACTATTTTAAATGGAAAGTACAAACCGATATTTAGGCTGTATTCGATGTTGCACTTTTATCATCCTAATATCTAAATCTTAAATTTATATGCCCTACATGACGTCATTATTTAGGATTTTAGGAATTTGATTTTTGGGCATTGTAGGAGCACATTATGCCTTTAAGTTGAAGCGCACTAATTAAACAAATCACATTTATTGCTATAATTTGTGCAAAATTAACTCTCAAAGAATCGCTTTTTAACTTCTATTTTATGAAATATAATATTAACATTAATGCCTATTTGCAGAGCTGGCACTTAAATTTTAAACTAATACAAATCGAGATTTTGTCTGCAATATTCACTTATCTAGTTGACATTTCGTTTCGATACGAAATTTTCAATTTTAAAACAGAAAAAATTTAAGCGATAGCGGTGAAATCGGGCATTAATTAGTAGAATCAAATTAAATGGAATTGTTTTTAACTTTTGTTGTTATAAAGGGTTCCCATACAAACCAATGATTGCCATTAAAGTGCCATTCGGGCTGTGTTCGATGTTGCACTTTTATCACCCTAATATCTAAATTTATATGCCCTAAATAATGTCCTTATTTAGGATTTTAGGGTTTTGCACGAGCATACTATGCCTTGCTCTTGACAATTATTAATTAAAGAAATCATATTCGTTGAAATAATTTGTACAAAACGTCAAAGTTAGGGCCGGTTTTTCAATATCTGGTTAAAATTTTAACTAAGAGTTAGATAAATAAAATTGAAACTAAATTAACTGTCAAATGACAGATTTATCTATGCTGTCAATAAAACGATGCAATATTGTTTACTTAACTAGAAGTTCAAGTTTTAACCGGCTTTTAGCTTCTATTTTATGAAATATAATATTAAAATTTAATCTGAAACATTAAAAAAATCAAATTGTATAATTCATTTTTGTTGAATTCTCGTGAAGAAGACCTAAATGCTAAATGCTAAAATGCGACATCGGGCACAGCCAAGGAGTTGAAGCCTTAATGAAATGAAGTTGAATATTGCAGTACTCAGTCAGTATTACCAACATGAATGTATAGAAAAAACTAAATTTTGGTAAGTCAACTTAAATGTCACATGTGTATTGATGGTGGTACCTGTAATGTGTAAAGTAAATAAAATACGAAATGTTTACTTTCCACACTGTTTGCAGTATGTAAAGTACTAACTTGACACATCGGAGTATAAAAAAATATGTTACAGTAAAAGCATTCAAAAATAAGTCACCTGATAGTGTGAAACCCAGTACGTGAAATATAAGATACTGATAGATTGACAAAATGACAGAAAATAACGCTATAAGCACGGCTATAAATTAAGGTAATATATCTGAATTAATAAATGAACTTAAGTTACAGCAAAATTATTGGCAACAACATTTCGTAAATTAATCAAAACAATATGATTTTTTAAAAAACAAGCGTGTGTTATCCATCCTTATCCCACTCATGCTTCTTTTCATTGCAAAAGATAGAAATGTATGCCAATTTGTTAATTCGTTCATGATACAGATGACCTTGATCAAACTTAAAATTTAAACTGTACACGTTGTAGATAGTTATCATCGCTTTTGACATATGCATTTAACGTGTAACATGTACCTTATAATTGCGTTCAAAATTTACCCCATGCACAGCACATTAATTTATAGGAGAAAATAGCTGATTTTAAACATCAATAAATCAACGAAGATTTGACAATTTGGCCGCATCTACCCGAGTTTAGTTAAAAGACGGGTTTTATAATAGCAACGACATATATAAAAATGCAAGACCAATTTGCAAATGTACTACTACTTTCTAACACCTAAACATACAGCCCGATTCTCATTTTCATCATTATGATATGATATGAAATGTTAAATTTATATCTATCACTTGTCAGTGTCATGATATTATTTGTCAAATGTCAACAAACACATGAACCAAATTCGTATTTACTTTTTATGCATAACCAATATTGTCAACATACGGTCAATACATACAATATCACACATTATTTTGATGAAAATTGAGACTTGGGCCCATAACCTCATTTATTTACGGCAATTTTGAGTATTTTGGGTCTGTTCACGTTGAATGACTACGTCATACGGGATGATTACATTTTAGCATCACATTAACGAATCTCTAGACATTTCCTAACATCTTTTCGATTCACACGGTTAATTTCCTAAATTGATACTTATCTAGTAACCGTGATCTTGGAGGTATATATGCTAGTTACTGTACTATGCTTTAACAATTCACAAATTCATTGCTTTTCATTGTTATTCACTAACATCGCAAAAATAGTGTACAATTTCTTATTCAGTCGTGGCCAAGAGCCTTTAAAATCCAACATAATAAAACTTAACCCACAATACAAGATACAAATCATTTAAACTTACACATGCAATAATTAATTCCGACCTAATTTGTTCACTTGTATTCTAATTGATATTTGCTACAATTTTATCAATAACTAACTTATACATAAATTGATAAAGTGATTTGTTGTTAGAGCAAATACAGTATTTCCAGGGATGTAAATTTACTGTAATTTATAGAGATAATTTACCGATTTAGATTACCGTACATTACCAAGAAATTACCGTGTGTACAGAAATTTACAAATGAGTAATTTTTTAATTACAATTGTCTCAAACGTTTCACAGGAAAATAAAAAGTTTTCATAAAAATCGCATATTTAATACTGCACTAATGTATAGCAAAAAAAAAAAATAAAGTTGGTTTAAGTTAATTTTCAATCTAAAATGTCATCCTCAATGATGATTCGGTTTTGGAATAATCAGAAGAATAAAAGAATAACTTCATTTTTATATTTCCTTCAATTATTGATATTTCTTAAAACCAATGAAATGTTTCATTGCTCATCACATGTCAGCGTTTTAACCAATCCTGTCATTATTATAGTGAGAACATAGCTCTTGAGATTATTCCCGGGAATAATATCTGCAGCTTTTGTTTTTGTTAAATGTCAGATCAACACATAAGTAAAACAACGATTTAGTGCATTTTCCGATCATGAAATAAACTATAAAATTATATATACTTCTGGAAATAGTATAATTAGTAATCATTTGGTATGAAGTCGATTATTTATATTTATTTATTTATATTTATTTCGCCTTGTCGAAGTAGTTGCCAAAACAGACTTAATCTTTAATTTCTGCTACGACGTTCGCACTGACTACAACTTCAGTTGACATCTAACAACTGATTGAAACATTTTGTTACAAATTTTTCGCTTTTGCAAACTTGGCTCGCTTTTAGACCAATCAGAAAGCTGAAATCGTAAGTCCTATATCTTACTCCTAACTCCATTCTTATCTGGAATATAATATAATAATGCAGTAGAATTTTATTTTAAAATCTGCATAAAACTGGTTTAAGGTAATTTAACAATCTGAAGTGTCCTCATTCTCAATCATGATTCGATTTTGGAATCATCAAAAGATTCAAGGAATGTCTTCATTTTTATTTGTAGTTCTCAATATTTCTTTTGAGTAATTACAGGGAAAATTATCTTTCATTTGCAGTGGTTTACAACAAAGACGTTGAAGGCTGCTTAGTTTATAGACCCTCTTATTCATCTATGTTTCAATATGCATCGGCATCACACAATCACGAATGTACATTTTTGATAAATTCCTGGTAATTTACGGTAATTTATTTGGTAATTTACGTTTTTACACCCCTGAGTATCATATTTACCTGCAATATGAATCTAAATTTAATTAGATCAGAGAAGATATTCCTGAGTCTTCTCGCCGAGAATTACATACAATTCTTAAGAATAAGTCTGCTTAAAACGATGTTTCATGTTTGGAATCATTAGTGCCTTCATTGGAACAATGTTGCCGGTCGTCCGTAGATGAAAATGGAAAACTGTTAATGTGTGTTTGAGATAAATAGAGAAATAAATTATAAGAGAGATGGGAAGGGTAGGAAGTCGTGTTGTACTGTCGTAGTCGTGGGAAGATCACATACTGCAGGTATAAGCGAAGAGAACTCTATGGTCTATGGTTATAGTGACGCTACAAGGAGTTTTTGAACACATTGGCCACCTTTGATGGCGGTGGATTCTGTCCGATCTGCTTCGGGCGCATATATTGTAGATATAAGAAACTTATAGGAAACATGTATCTGTATACATTATTTATTCACTTTATTCACTATCATTACTCATGTATTTAAATACTATTATCAGTTGTTTTATATTGTTACTTATTATTAGCTAATAAAAATTTCATTTTAAAACCCTCGGTGAAATAAAATGACGAGATGCTGCACAATATATTTATAATTAGATTTAAAACGTACTTTGTCATACAACAGAGCTAGGGGTTTGTTAACCCCCTGGCTCACAGTCTGCTGTGGCTGTCCTTCATTTCACTAGAATTAACCTAATGATATATCACTAGTAGGTAGACAACTTGCGTTCACAATTAGTCAATAAACACAATATAACCAATTCGAGCTGTCCTCATGACTCTATACGATCTATACGCATCACTTACTCACTAGATTTTTCACCTCGGTCTACAGTCCCGGTTAGAGAATTCGCATTGTGTGTTAGTGGATGGCGACAGGGCTCTGCTGAACGCACACCCCGACCATGGGGCTGTCATCGCGCTCGGCCTGATTCGCGGTGGGCCCCACGTTCTGCAGCTTCGCCTCCGGGGCTCCAATACTGCCGAAGCCGTGCTGGCCGGTGTACGGCTGGTAGAATCCCACCATAGGCTCGGCGTAGTTCATATTACGGACTTGTTGGACACCGTAGCGCCTGGCGTGAGGGTGGGCTGAATTTGGTAGGGGCTCGATTTCCATGGCTGTCGGCGCCGCCCCTGAGTTGTACGCGGGGTACATGTGCTCTCGGCTTCGGCTGTTTACCATATTCATTCCTGCAAAACGCGATAATTACTAACAAAAAATACTTAGTACCTCCAACACAATACACAGACCAAACGTATTTCAGTGCATTTATTACAGGGAACTTCAAATTCACATCAAATTACAAAATAAGACATAACATACGTTTTATTATCTACATTCAAGAGTGGATAGATAATTGAAAGATATAAACATGTTTTACATTTCATTACGCAATAAACGAGATGGTGCACAAGAACGGAACAAATTATAAAATGAAAATTTGATCAACATCTACAAAATATACGATAGGAATAAGTTAATTCAGATATTTATTTCGTTATAAAGACTTTATTCGCCTACCCAGGGTGATTTTTTGTGGAAAAAAGGAAAAAAAACTTCTTTTCTTTTTCTTTACTTTTTAAAATGAACGTTTCGGGAATTCAACAACTCCCATATTCAGCAAGATTACTTGTCTGGAGCAAGATTTACATATTATAGTTACCCGAATGATAGTGGCGCGAAGGTGTTCACCTCCATCCACAGTTTCTGTGTTCACAGCGGGAGTGTTCACAGCTCTCAAAAATAAAATTAAACATAAACATAAGCACAAGGATTTGCAAATGTTAAATATTTTACACAAAAATAAGCACATACATAACATGTTATTTGAGATGACAATTTACGTTCTAGCAAAAAATTTTCAATTTAAACATAATTTTAAAAAGACAAAGGTTCGCATATATGATTGCGTAAAGTGCTTTAAAAGGTATGAAGTTGTTATTATTGTTTGTTAATTATGAATATATTAAATAACTGTTGATGTTAATTTACGTTTTATTTTCGACACTGTGAACTCCAACCGCACAATCTTATTTATAATTTTATTTATATTTCTTATTTTCGGAGCCGTAAATAATCCATAAATAAACAAATTTCAACCCACAATTTAAATAGTTCTGTACTTGTACCAGGTACAGGGTGTATCAAGATAATGGAACAGTGAATTTTATTCGTGTATGTGAAAAGATACAGAAAAAAGTGATTAAGATATTTTGTAAGGCATAGAGGGGGACACATTTTAGCATCCATTTTATTATCTTAAACCCAGTGGTACTCAAACTATAGGGCAATATTATATTTTTTTAAATGGCATTATATATATTTTATTAACCCATTAAATAGTGAATTTTATTCTGAATTCAACGATATAATAATATCATACCCTTACATTGCGAAAAATTTGATAAAAATTAATTCAATATTAATATTTCATTTCTACTTTATCTAAGTAATCTGAGCAAACATTCAATCAATAAAACAAAATAAAATTTATTTTAGTTTTATTACATGCAAGTAAGCTACGATTTTGGCAATAAATTCTACTTTTAAAATATTTTTTTTTGTTTTATTGCTTGAATGTTTGCTCAGATTACTTAGATACAGTAGAAATGAAATACTAACTTTGAATTAATTTTTATCAAATTTTTCGCAATGTAAGGGTATGATATTATTATATCGTTGAATTCAGAACAAAATCCTCTATTTAATGAGTTAATAAAATATATATAATGTCATTTAAAAAAATATAATATTGCCCTATAGTTTGAGTACCACTGGATTTATGATAATAAAGTTTATGTTAAAATGTGTCCCCCTCTATCCCTTACAAAATATCCTAATCACTTTTTTCTGAATCTTTTCACATACACGAATAAACGGCACTGTTCCATTATCTTGATACACCCTGTATATCTCATATAATGTATATTGAAATGTAAAACACGTGTTATACATAAAAATTTCATCATAGAGAATAAATATAGTAATAAATGGAAGAGTCAAACATTCAGTAGTCTTGCTAAATAAGCTACGCATTATACTACATGAAGTAAAGCATGCATGGATCATTCTCACCAACTGAAATAATACAAACCAAGTTGGATCACATGTGCACGAGTTGGGAGGATTCTAAGTCTACAGAAAGAGTATATATAACTGAAAAGTGATATAATTATCGTTTACCTACAGTTGTTAGAGAAGACAGGGCCGCTTTATGGCTCGCCCGTGCGAGAGAGTGTTAGTCATCGAGACGAGACAAACTGACTTGGCACTGTTATATCTGCACACACATCAGTCATCCATCACAATCAGAAAACGAAACGAATCGAATGCCGCAGGACAAGTTACACAGTTTAAGCCACAAGATGTTCACAAGACTTGCAAACCTTCGAAGCGTACACTTATTGCCAATGAAAACAGACAGTTTTAAGTGCAACTGCAAATATCTCACGAAAGATAAAGTGGGACATCATTTTTAAGATCAATTCTGCGCATCAAAAGTATTGTTATAGGATAGGCAATAGAAATATATTGAAATTAGGACACAAATCGGTTTATTTGATATACAGTGTGTTAAATAAAACTAACTCGGAATAGGTTATGAACAGAGAAACGTATGTCTGATCTGATCGTTATTCATTTCAAGTCAAATTGTCAAAATTGATCTTGAATTGTAATTTTCCACTCGCCGTTTTCTAATTTATTTCTATTTCTAAAATAATACTCAAGAAGAAAAGCTTTGGTATATTTGGATAACGTTTTTGACAATATCTCGTGTCAAACTGACATAGACATACGTTTCTTTGTTCCTAGTCTACTTCGGGTTAGTTTTTTTAAACATTGTATTTCATGAACTTTTTTTATCAGATATGTACAATTAATTATTCAGTATTAATTATTTATTTATCGGTATTCTACAGGGTGTTTTACGGATTCGAAACACCACGATTATTTTCTTTGTTATTGGAAATAGAAAAAAATCTTTCAAATAAGTTGTAGTAGATCGAGGGGGGAATTCGCATATTGAAGAAGAAAAAATTTAATTAGTGCTTGTCAAACCATAAAATAAAGTTATACATTTTTTAAATAAGGTGTTATATATCTTTAGGCTCATTCGATAAGAGTATTTTTTCACAATTCGACAATATAATAATTTCATATCTTTACATAACAAAAATATTGAGAAAAATTCAATAGAGGGTTATACAAAGACATATTTTCGTGCCGCCATCTATTGATATTTTTCTTGAACTACAAGTGACTCAGGACTCAGCTGCTATCATTCAAATAAATCGCTGTCATGATAACAATTGAAACAAGACGGTTACCAAATATGAAAAATGAAGTGAGTGTAGGGTCTAGGCACAATTTAAAATACAGGGAATTTATTTTAACATGCAGCATATGGTGAATCACTTCCATGGTTACTCACTATTGTCAAAAAATTTCAGCAATGTAATATTTGTCCATTTTCAAATGCAACACACAAAATTTTATAGTTTTGTATTATCAAAACTAATTTCCAATAAATTAGCCTCTACATACGATTAACAAATAATCAAAACATGAATGTTGTACATCTTAACAAACTTAAGCTTACAAAAATTCATAACTTTCATGTAATAAATGTAAAAAAAAAATCACACTGAGGCAATATTCTAGTCGGTCCATAATAAGAATTGGCACCATTTGTGATGTGTTCTGGAGGTATCTCCTGTGCTGCAATACTATACATAATGTTGCATTTTAAAATGGACAAATATTACATTGCTGTCATTTTTTGACAACAGTGAGTGACCATGGAAGTGATGAACTATAATGTTGCATTTTAAAATAAATTCTCTGTATACCTACTGATTATTCCACTTGTTTATTATTTTTTTTTTTTCAATAAGTGAATGTGCTCCCCTTTTATTTTCATGATTTTCTTCTATTCCCAATAATAAAAAAAAAATAACCAAGGAATTCCGTATCCGTGAAACATCCTATATATTTAAATTTCTAGTTGCATTTTAAAGATTTGTACAAAAAAATCATTGCTAGGACTTCATATTGTTTGGTTGAGATCTTTAATTTTAAATCAAAGTGTATTTCTTTATACATTTACATTTATTTGTATTAATTAAATCAAAGGTTTTACAATTTAGTCTTGTTCTTCATATGTTTTCATTTGCTGGACCACTCATACTTATAAAAATTCCCAATTCTTATCATGCAATTAAATTTACACTTTAATCTATTGAATGTGATGATATGAAATTTCTATTCTGATTTCAAAAATTTAATTTAGCAATTTACTTGAGTCTAGCAATGAGTGTAACTAATACGCCTTGTAAATTAAATTAATAATTTATTCCTCACCATGTTGGCTGCTTGTAGGTACAGTAATTTCTTGAAGAGGTGCGACAGCTGGACTAGAACTGTTACTGTTTGCTGTGTTTGTGCTTTCATCAGCCGTCCTCTTAAAAAAATTATGCTGGAGTGCATAATACGGCGTCACTCGCGTCTTCGGGTCAAAATCCAACATGCGAAGGATTAGATCTTTGAATTTTAAATAGTCAGACATTGAATGACCCGGTTCACCCACTCTTCGTCCTCCGGGTCCACCAGATTCCACTCCAAGAATATCATGAAGTTTCTTTGTCCCCGGAAGTTTATATTTCTTCCCATCTTTGCTTTTCTTCAAGACATATCTTCCATCGACAGGAAGCTTATCGAAATATTTTCTTGTTTTATGTGCTTGGTCCAATAAATGCTTTGGAGGCATTCCCAAAACTTCAACTATCTTATTCATTTGGTCAACTTCATTAGCTCCACTGAACAACGGTTCCCCTGTATGCATTTCAACAAGAATACACCCCAATGACCACATATCTATAGCCAGATCATACGGAATACCAAGAAGAACTTCTGGGGATCGATAGAAACGAGACTGAATGTATTGGTATATTCTCTGCCCGAGCTGACATGAGCTACCAAAGTCGACGATTTTGATAGCCGAGCGTTTAGGGTTGCAGAGTAAGATGTTTTCTGGCTTGAGGTCGCAGTGGATTATGTTGAGTTCCGGTGTGGATAAGAAGAGGAGGGCCGTGCAGAGCTGTTGCGCGAATTTGCGGGTGAGATTCAGGGAGACACCGCGGAAATTAGTGTTGCGGAGAAGGTCGTACAAGTTGTAGGATAAAAGCTCGAAGACCAAACAGAGGTGGTTTCGCCACATGAAGTGTCGTTTTAATTTCACTATCAGAAAGAAAAACATGTTATTAAAATGGGGACTTATTATTTTAGAATTTTATATCATCTAGTGTGTTTTGAAATCTTTAGACAAAGAAAACAAGCTCGAAGAGAGATATAGTTAAGTAGTACCATTACAAATAGTGTTAGATAATTTTGTGTATCGTTATTATTATTTTTAGAATTTATTAACAGCTGACAAATCTATTGTTATAATAAGTGATTATTCATAAAAACGTCAAACACCACGGCAAAACAAAACAGAGCAAATATCAAAAGTCAAAACGGATTAGTACAATACGTTGAGAAGGAGAAGAAGAGAGGCTATGGTAATACTTAACTACCTCTCTTATCGAGTTTGTTGTCTTCTTCATAAGGCATGTAGTTCTGGAGGAGTGGAGGGGAGGATGTGTTGTGTGACGTCATTTCATAAGTCTCCATTAAAGGCATTGGCAAGTTATTTTCGATATGTACAAGAATTGATTACAATAATCAAAACATTGATATAATAACAATGCAATGTACTTTCTTTTAATATTAATAAACAATATTTTTTTTATACTTACAGTAAGAACATAATAACTACACAAATTTTATTATATTACAGTTATTTTTATTAATAACTAAGCTGTGCTAACCAATGCGCCAAGCAAACATTTGAAAATCTTTTCATATTGCACAATAAAAAGTAAAACAATTATTTGATATTTTTTATAATTTAATGCAATTTATGCAATAATATTAAAGTAGTTAATATTAAATAATGTACAAGATGTAATGTACTATTATTATGTTCAATATCATAGCTTAATTTTCTGCCGGACACTTTTTATTTACAAAAAAACTGTTTTCCCTTGTTAAACGCCTGTGTCAAGGTTTGCTTGGGACACCTGTATACTAAACGTTTTGTAGTGTTCGGTGCACACATTTTTTAATAAGACTGATTCGTCATATACCTAATTTTACCCAATATACAAATTGGGTAGGTATAATCCGAACGAAGAACAACGGAGGTTGCCAAGCGGTCATCTAACTTGTTGCACGGACTGTACAAATAATAATTTACCATAGAATTTTATGATTATCTCTGTCTTTTCATTGTGCTATCGCATGTTATCTTTTGCGCAACCCAAAATGAGTTCGCATACTGGGAGACCTGTAGGTACATACATGACGTTATCATCGAAATTTTAACAAGCTATATCTCAGGAACTGAGGCAAAGAGCAAAAGTTGGTTCTGACTATAAGGCTCGTAGTATGGTCACGGTTTTAACTAAACCGCTGTTTTTAGAAATGTCAAATTCAAATTTAAATATTTAATTTCACTCGTCTGTTTAAAAAACGATTTTTTAAAATATATTTGTTTGAATACAAACTATGTTCTGCTTTAAAATCATATTTTGATAAATTTGATATTATTTATTATTGTTATTAAATAATGAAATTTGACATATCTTAAAACAGCGTTTTAGTTAAAACTGTGATCATACTACGAGCCTATTTGTCTAATAGGGGTTTCCACTAATTTTCAATTTCTTTATATGTTATTCTTCATGAAAAGTTATATATATATATTAGAATAAAGAAAACATTTTTATTATAACAGGTTTTGAGTAAAAAAAATTTGAAAACAGTATTTTTCATATCTCGCTTAAACGGCTAATTTTTACCGCCACAATAACTGCGTACGCTCCCGCCGATTTTCTACTAACGCTCAATAGATGGACGAGATATAAAAGTGTATAAAATTATAGAAAATGCTTCACTACTATACGATAAGGTAAACAAAAATAATTGTATTTACAATTTTAATTAGTTTAAAATAACTATTCACCTCAAATACTTTTAAATGTAATGTTAGAATTTGAATGTGCTGCCATCTATTACTACTAAACTGTAAAACCGTGCCGGGCGTGTACGTCACAAAATTGTAATATATTTTAGTGTACTAGTGTTATTTTTCATTATTTTGATAATGGTGGAAACCCCTATTATAATATAGTTTTGATTTTTGTGAAGTCAATTTTAAACTTGCCAATACCTTTGAGTTAACAGACAGTTTAACCTTAATTATTATTATAAAAAAATCGTGTTTCTCACCTATATAATACTTGTTATCCGCATCCGCCCTGTTCATCATCTCCAGCAATTTAACTTCAATTTGCGCTTGGTTGAGGAATGGTTTCTTGTTCTTGATGATTTTGATGGCAACGTGGCACTGCTCCTCGTGATCGAACGCCTTTACCACCTGGCCAAACGAGCCCTTGCCGATGAGCGAGTCGATCTCGTATCTGTCCAGGAACTTTTCACCGTTCTTGATGATGTAGTCGTGGTTATCATCATCGTAGCCGTCGTTGTACAGCTTGCGTTCTTTCTTGTGGGAGCTGTCCTCGCCTTGGGTTTGCTGCGCTCTTCGTTTTTTCTTCGCGTAGTATACCTACAAGAAGATAATAAGTTTAAATACGGTCTATATAGCAACCAGTAATTTTGTTTTACTGGTATGATTTGTTGAGAAAAAATGCAAATTGGGGACATTCTTTATACAAAGTGCTTCACAACTTCGGGTAGATACATATAAATATAAAGTATACGAATCGGGGGCTGTGGCGCTGCGGGGCAAGGGAAAGAAATGTTTATTTCTCAGGCGTCGCAAAAAAAATAATTATTATAGTAACTCAAAATATATAAACTTGTTTGGGGACGCCCATAATCCGTGTATAAAGAAGATGAGAGCGACCAATTGCACAGATTAACAGTCAATTTCAGAGAGGCTGCGTAACTTTAAAACTTTTTTGGATTTAAACGGAACGCATATACAGTGTGTCCCATTTAGAGGTACCATCATTGGGATCTCGAGAACTGTAAAAGATACGATGTCGGTTAAATGAAACTTTTTGTGCGCCTTTGGGAGGCCACCTCAGATGTGCTTTTGTTTTTCCAAAAATTCTCATAGGGCACTAGATAATGACGAAAAACTGAATATTGTTGATTTTTTCTTTTTCAAATAACTTCTAAACTATTAGTAATTGAGAAAAACGTTTCAAATATAAAAGATAGATATTTTTATTAAATAACCAGTGGCGTACGAAATAAATTTTTATATCCGTAAATTTTCGAGATATAACACAAACTTATGTTTTTTTAAATGGAACTCATATCTGATTTTAGTCTCAAAAAAATTATTATTTTTTTATCTTTTCAACGATGTAAGGGTTATTATTTTTTCCTTATTTTGCATTAAATTTACAATTATTTTGAAAATATTGGTAGATTTCTATTTAGAAATCACTTCTTGTATTTAAATAATTTATTTCGTTAGAAAATTTTGCTCAAAACTCGTATCAAAGTAATTTTTATAATATTTTGTATCAGGTCTCCCTTGGCACATTATAGTGTAATTTGTAATTATTAGTCTAGAATGAAAATATTAAGTAATAAAGGCATAAAATAAATTATATCGATCAAATATAAATTAATAAAAACAATAATGTTTTTTATTGGAAAAAAGAAAATTCAGGAAAATAAAGAGAAAAATTAAATTTAGGAGCAAAACAAATGTAAAACATAATAACCCTTACATCATTGAAAAGAGAAAAAAATAATAATTTTTTTGAGACTAAAATCAGATATGGGTTCCATTTAAAAAAACATAAGTTTGTGTTATATCTCGAAAATTTACGGATATAAAAATTTATTTCGTATGCCAATGGTTATTTAATAAAAATATCAATCTTTTATATTTGAAACGTTTTTCTCAATTACTAATAGTTTAGAAGTTATTTGAAAAAGAAAAAATCATCAATATTCAGTTTTTCGTCATTATCTAGTGCCCTATGAGAATTTTTGGAAAAACAAAAGCACATCTGAGATGGCCTCCCAATGGCGCACAAAAAGTTCCATTTAACCGATATCGTATCTCTTACAATTCTCGAGATCCCAATGCTGGCACTTCTAAATGGGACACACTGTATTTGGCCGTAATCCGTTACAACATTCTCTCCGGTGGTCATGATTCGTGTCTCTTATTGCAGTACTGACCAAAATGTGTAAAAAAAATGCTTAATCAACATGTGTACAACAGGATAAAACAGTATTAGGTCCATATTTTCGGAAAATTTGTTTTCTCCACAAATAAACGTAACTCCTCTTTCAAATGGAATACAGTATTAAGTCCTGTTTAAGCAGTCATTTCAATACAAATAAAAACAGTACTAAGTCAAATTAAAAAAAAATTGCAATAACATTCATTAATAAAATGACTCGAAATTGAAAAAAGAAATCTGTTTCAAAAATAATTTAAATGCTTCTCTGTAAAATATTAACTTTGTGACTTAATACACTTTTATTCCAAGCTAAAGACATAGATATGGGGTCCCGTGGCCGCGTGCCTGAGTGTCTGGTCGCGAACCTGGGGGAACCGTGTTCGATCCCGACAGACGCCAAATATTTCCAATTTTAATTAAGTGACCCCTGTGGTGCACTCTCCACACCAGCTATGAGTGCCCGTGAGGTGACGTCTGGTAAGCGCCCACACGGTAAAATATATCGTCATCATTACCGATGTCTACATATGTTGTAGATACTGGCACACCCAGAAATGGGTAATATGCCGTAATGATATATTTATTTTATTTATTTAAAGACATAGATCTGATCTTCAATTATTTCCAAGAAAGAGGCCATTTTGTATTAGAACCGAAAAAAAACTGACAAAGATAGTGATCGAACAAAATTTTATTTATGCCAGTAAAAAGATTATAAAAATACAATAAAATGAAACATTTATCTCAATGTCTATACCTTTTCAACTTTAATTTCAGAAAAAGAAACTCCAATTTCAGAAAAAATAAATTCAATTTTACTTAAAGGTAAATAATAAACTGATAATATTTTTCCGAAACTGATTTTTTTTTTGTGAAACTGAAGTTACTTTTTCTAAAATAGAAGTTGAAAGGTATAGAAGTTATTTGAAAATTAAATATTAGTCAAGGTCGCCACATTTAACAGTATATACAATTATTTGCTTAATTTTCAAAAACAAAAACATATCTAAGATGAGTTCTCAAAGATAAACAAAAAGTCTCATTTAATCGAAGTCGTAACACTTAGTTTTCGAGATAACAGAGGTAAACCCCGTAAAATCTCATTTTTCACAGCCTTATGTCTCGGAAACTATTGAAGATCGGACCCATATGTTGATTTTGGTCAGTACTATACTATATACCCCTAAAGATTGTACATGAAGTTATGAAACTCCCTGTATATGTATATTCAAGGAAAATTTGTGTTAAATGTCAAATTTTTAAATATATTAAATGCAATATTAATATTTAATTTTAAACGTTAAATAAAGTTTAGTGTTTGGTGTACCCCTTTACAAAATTGTTAAAACGCGATATTGAACATGGTATATAAACACTTACAATAAAATTGTTTATTTCAGCACAATTTGACGAATGAAAATAAATATTATATTTTAGCATTAAATAAATAATATATTTATATTACCCAGTGTAGATCTTCATAATTGAGATAATCAATCGCTACTGACATTATACGTATTATGTCAAAACTGACATTCACAATTTCAGCAAAAACGAATCATCTTGAAAGATTAATATTATCTGGTAAAAAAGTCGCGCTTTTCAAGTCATTTTCCGAGGTTTTCTGTTCTAAAACTGATCAAATTCAACTTGTGTACAAACTTTTCGTTATGAAATTTTCATTGATAACATAGAAACTCATATAGCACACGTGCAGCATCAAAGAATGATGGTGTATTGAAAAAATTTCATAAATGAAACTTTTACGCTCGATGTTATTTTAAAAGTGCATTTTTCTGATTACAGTCGGGAAGTTTAATCATTTATGAATTTAACAACACGCGAACTTAGAAATAAAATGTTATGTAAATAAGAGAATTATGAACCATTCAAGGATAAATATAATCTCGAATCTTTTTATAGTTTTTTGTACATAAAGTTATTATTATAGAAGTTTAATTCTGTTTTAGCTGTCCTCGTAAAGACATATACATTATTTACGGCAATTTATATAGGCATTTCTTGGTAAGAAATAGGATTTTGTATTTAAATTATAAATGTACGATCTAATAAAAAATTGAAATAGAGAAAAAAATAATAAGTATGTTTGGTACCTACATAAATAGTGCGTTTCACGTAAGAAAATAGCTTTGGTTTGGTCAGCTTGTTCACAAAAGCTAAAATATTATCGACTTTGTTTTTTTTTTTTTTTAATATTTAGGTGGTACGTTAAATATTTATTTATAGTGCTAACAATAGGGGATTCCACTCATATTGAATTTTTATATAAATTATATACATAATTATTTCTTCCCATATAACCATGTTATTGACGCGAATTTCTTTTCTATATGTTTTATCACTTTTTTCTATTTTGCATCTATAACAAAGCTATTACAGCACCCAAAGGAGTTTGTTAATAGCTCATTCGAGTGATGTAATAGACTAGTACAATTTGTCTTTATAAGGTTGGTGGCTAAGAATTTCAAAAATATCAAATGTCAAATATCGTTAAATAAACGAACACAAACGATTGTTAAGAATTTTATTTTTATATAATTTTGAATTTGAAATTAAGAATAAAAACAAGAGAAGAAATAATTTCATAAATACTAGAAATGTACGTAAACGAAATTAATTAATTATTATTTTCAATAAAATATAATCTCCAAGAACGTCTTACGTCATCACTTAAAGAGACGGTTTATAGCCACGCCCATAACGCCTTTCCATTGGTTTGTTTACTATTTCTGTCTTCTTTCTTCTTCATATAACTCTTTCACACTTCTGTATTTATTATTTACTTGGCCGTTATGACGTTACAGCGGTACAGTCCACGTTTTTAAGTACATATGTACTGATTTTTGATAAACCCAAAAATTTAAATTCGAAGAAGTCTAATGTTTTTAATTCATTCATATGAATACATATTTAATAATGCTGGCAAATGTATTAGGATTCTTTAATACAATTATTGTTCCACTTTTCTGTATATTATCAATATTTACTTCTCCAAAATCTTACCATTATATTGATTCAAATTTGTATTAATGACGTCTATTCCTTGTCAGTTGCAATTATATAAAAACTGCTTTGATAATTAGATACTTTATAAATTCATATTTATAATAATTTTTTATTAAAATCTTACCATTATTAATTTCAAGTGATAATTCTTGTGACAATGACATTTATCTGTCATTTACATGCATTTAAATACGTAAATACGTTGTAAATTGTGTATCCATTGTTTTTATTTTCAAAGCATAGGCTGCTCGATTTAACCTTTGAGAAGTGTGGCGCTCTGTACGATTTTGACCATTGCCGCATACTTAGTATGACAGTGTTACTATTTTCATGGGTGTACCTTTAGAATTTTGCTAGCTGTCACAAGATTAATCTCTATAGCAAGAACCGTCGTCGTTATGTTCACCCGAACGAAAATACACATTACGATGAAATCTGTTACGATCTTTATTAAAAGCCATATTGAAATTAAATTAAAGATTTTCCACGAAGGTATACGAAACAAATATCAAATGAATCACCGTTCGGCAATGATATTAATCAAATGTCATGTACCTGTCGTCATTTGTCATATATGGAAGTTACAGTAATTTTTATTACAGAAGTCCGATCAAGGTCATCTTTGAATTGTATGAATTAAATTTCAGTAGTGTCGTTTACTTAGTTTTTATGAAGGTATGAAGGTTTATTAGCAAATGTAAAAACAAATATGTGAGAAATAAGATATTGTCAGAAAATAACGTTATTCGTACGGCTATGAATCAAGGTAATATATCTGAATTAATAAAAAAAAAAAAAAACATACGTTACAGCCAAAGTATTGTCAACAACGAGCATCGTTTTAAAATGGAATGTCCTAACTTAGTCGAAACAATATGAATTTTTGAAAGACAACCGTGTTATATTCATCCTTGTCGCACACACTTCTAGTGATTGCAAATAAGAGAGATAAATGTATACCAATTTGTTAATTGATTCAAGATATAGATAATCTTGATTGGACTTCTTTCAACATTTTTAGTATTGATGAATTCTGGAAAATTGAAATATAATTTTAGTATTTTGGGATAAAAGTGGTCCCGTGACCTTTACTCATTTTTGATCACTCTGTACATATACATAATATATAGACCATTCCAGAATGATGTCACCTGCCCTCCACAGGAGTGATTTTAACCTCACTTTTGAATATTTTTAAAAATTATTTAATTATAGATCTTATGGTAAATATCGAGAAATTTTGATTTTGATACAATTCTTTCATAAAATTAAACCATAAATTTTTCCATGGCTCCATCATTGAGTAAATTATGTATGAAATTTATTTCTGACAGCTGCCCCTCACAAAATTCATTTGTTCTGGATTGATCTATACTGTGTTATTGGCAACTGACTTTAAGCTCGCAGCGCCAAAGCGGAATTTACTTGAACTCACGGAGTTGAGATAACCATATGATAACTATAATCTTTGTATGAGTGTTTTTGTGTTTTCTTCGTGTTTTTTAAACTAATAAAGTTTCGGCAACAACAAACTCTGCTTAAGAATGCAATACATTTTCAACATGATAAATATTAGTTTAATTTTTTCTATAATTTCTTGCAAATAAGCGAGAATTTCGGTTACTGCTAGTGGAAGGTTTGTCTTGATGCTTTAAAGAGGGCAAATTTTTGGAAGGTACAGCAGTTTTTTTTTTAAACATTTTCGTTTATTTGTATTAATATTTAAAAAAGAACATATACTTATTGCAAATAAAACTTTTCCTCTTGCAGTATACATACCTCTGGTAAAATAATCACTATCAGCCAAATGTAAAGACCTTCATAAATTTAGAAACTGGTTTCCCTATTTTAAATTTTATTATCCAGGTTTTTCGCCGGTCAATTTTCTCTTTATCTCCAAATTTGTTCTCGATGATAACATAATCTTTATTTTTTTTGAGAGAAAGAATGTAACTTATATATTCTGTTTTTTTTAAATAACGACTTGCATTGGGGTACAGAACAGTAAATATTACTCATTTCAATATAAAAAACAAGTATGCAAAAATTAACGAAACTTCGAAAACAAACTTGTTTTAAAGGTTAGAATGCAATTATTTGTATATAATAATTAATACAATAAGTTAATTATTATACATACAATACACTATCTGCAAAACAGATCTACGATGGCAAATTTCACAAATTATTATAATAGAAACCAAGAAATAATTAAATAATAATAATTTTTTCAGATACGACAATGTTTTATATACAGAGCGCGCCATCTCAAATCCTAGAGTTCGAATTTTTGCCACTAGTTAGCGTATCGCTTAAAGTCAGTTGCCAATAAGAATGCAGTGTAGGAACAACATTTCCTGGCTTGTGATTGGTGCAAACGCGAGTCAATTTCTAAATGTCCCAATATTACGTTATTGCAACTTTTCTTCTGCTTTTGTGTACAATAAATTAGGCTAGCTAAATTGAATGTGTGAAATTTTAATATAAATATAATTATAATAAACTAATAATATACGTGAAAAAGTTAATATAAATGCAAAACACACATCATCTGCCAACCTTGTCAAAAATATTTTATTATTCACGCAATTTCGCATGTCCAATCAAAATAGTCCTCAAATGGATGATACTGAGGATGCTTCATCTCCAAATAATGTGTCTGAATGTATGTTTATTGTAATATTATTATTTTATCGTAATAAAACAAATTTGTATTAGTCCGCGCGCCAAGATAATAAACATGCGCACAAACCTAAATTCGCCCAGGCGAGTCCAACTTGTGAAAGTAGGGATGTTACGATGTTATGACAGATAGCAGTTGTCTCTAGCGCATTGTTGTAATAAAATTTCTTTATTGTAATCAAGAATTTTTTTAATAAACAGAAGGGATATTGTATAAAGAGGCATTATACCTTGATTGGCATAGTAAAAATTATTAAAATAAATTTATTGTGTGATCAGTTATTTTCATTATTGTACTATATAGATTTTTTTATATTGTAACCAAGCATACAAATACAACCGGTTGATCTTTCACATCCTTCTTCAAAGGTTTATTTTATATTGGGCTTCCAAAATTACAATGCGCCACTGGTGGCAGATTTCTGAACTGAGTGAAGTGTACATGTACAAAGGTGGTTGTTTTATTCAGGGATTGTATTTACTTGTATACGAATTTTAATACGCTTTTATCTTCGACTATTATTGTTTTATTCTTAGTAGGATCTGAATTACTGCTAATATAACAGGTAAGTTTTTGATTTTTAAAAAATTAATGAACAAATTAGGAGATATGCAATTTATAGGTTAAAGTTACGATGGAGTTTTCTCCGAAAATATTTACCACATAATATTATGTGGCCACTATTTATTACTTGCTGGCCTTCCACCATATTTCTAGATGATACACTACAATTCCCAAATCTACAAATAGTATCTAAATCTAAGCAAAGAAAATTGTTCATTATGAAAGAAAAACAATTAAATAAAAGTAAAGCTATGTAGATAGAAATTAATATATGTACAACTACGGCAATGAAATACAATCTAAATAAAGGAAATCAAATGTTTTTTTATTAAAAAAAACTAATATACTGTTAATTAAAATATGACTAAAATACTCTTAACCTGCAAATACTTACTAAAATTAACCCTATTAACTAAAATATTATTAAAACTATCACTAAATTGTTACTACAAGAAAGATCAAACTCAATTCTACCGAAATTAACAAAAAAAAAAAAACACTACACTAAATCCGAAATTAAATTAAAAACTACGAAAATTAGTCTCACACCAATTGTACTCTATGGAAGCCAGCGAAAAATGTACCATTCGTTTGAATTTTGACGTCAGCGCCATCTCTTGATAATTTGGAAGCCCAATAGGATATAATAAAAATAACATTTAAATGTTATTCATTTAAATGTTTTTTGAACAGTCAACATTTGTAGGTTGGGTAGTGCAATTCTACTGCGCCGATTAAAGGCGTGGAATCTAACCTTAAAATGTTGCTGCGTAAACCGCTCTTGTCAAGCTCCGCCCACCACTGCAATCTTAAACCAGACGCAGTATGGTTATATGTATAAGTAAAACAATTATAATTTATTCATTACATTGTAGCCATTAAATATATTTTCCCTGTTTGATTACGAGCGTCTTTAGCGTCGTCGGCGTCACATTATACGCGTCGCATTTAGCTCTGTAATAATAATGATATACCTAGGCTAGCAGTAGTCGTGTCTAGTTTTAATTAAGCCACGTCGACGCCGCCGTCTGAATGCGTGGTCATTATCTTCAGGCGCCGTTTTGTTTTCTATCCATAATGTATGTTCACTTATTTATTTACGATATCGACGTACACGGGGTTGAGTTGTTTCAAATGTCAGATGTGGGTGGATGTGCTCATTTCTGCGAATGATTGTAACTGCGTGGGTGTGCTGTGTTTTCCAACTAACATTTAAATTATATGGAACAGTGAAAATACTGTATTACGAGTAAATCCTAATATTTGTAAAATTAATGCGCTCCATATTTAATCCTGTAATATATTCCCGCGAATATTTTTTATTATTTATTTTTTATATAGAGATAGAGGATTAAAAATACATTTTTTTTTTTATTTGACTTAAACAGGAAAATGTACTACTTTTGTTTTAATTCTTTCCAGATTTGTAATACATATGAGAAAGTAGTGCTTCTCAGATGAATACAACGAATTTGCAAAAAAAGATTTTAAAGAAATTAAATTTCATAAATGAGCCAGCTTTACTAGAACCATGGAAACAGCTATACTAGATATAGTCTGTTCGCTCCTAGCTGAAACAAGCCGATATTTTATTACCCCAATAGATATTACCACAAACAAATAGAAAATCCTCAGGTAGTGTGGAACAGGGACGTATTAGAAATCTGCATAAGTAAGGGAAAATGTCATTATTACAAGTATACAGTTATACTCGTCATAAAATAATCAAATAATGGCAACTTTCCTTCACACTTTTTACAGGCTTAGGATTGTCAGGGAAATATATACAAATTATGACGAGTATAACTGTATACTTGTAATAATGACATTTTCCCTTACTTATGCAGATTTCGAATACGTCCCTGTTCCACACTACCTGAAGATTTTCTATTTGTTTGTGGTAATATCTATTGGGGTAATAAAATATCGGCTTGTTTCAGCTAGGAGCGAACAGACTTTACCATGGAAACAGCAATACTAGATTAATGTCCGGTTGCATCGCTGACGCCTAAATTTGAAGCGTTCCTTAACTTGACAATATCTCATCGAAACGAAACGTCAAATGAGAAATTGAATATTGCTGTGAAAATATTCAATTTGCATTTTTTTGTTTAAGCCTAACTTAAAATTTAAGTGACAGTTGCATCAACTGGGCATAAGGCTGTGCCCGATGTTGCATTTTTATTACCCTAATATCTAAATCCTAAATTTATATGCCCTAAATGACATCATGGGATCCTGTGGCCGAGTGCCTTATAATCTCTGGTAGCGAACCTGGGGAACCGGGTTCGATCCCGACCGACGCCAAATATTTCGAATTTTAAATGGCACAAAAGTGACCCCTGTGGTGACTCTCCACGTCCACGGCAATGAGTGCCCGTGAGGTGACGCCGCACGGTAGAAATATGTCATCATCATTAATGAAATCTGTGTACAGCGCAGATTGGCACATTCAGAAATGGTGTAATATGCCGTGATGATATATTTAAGGCATTAGATTTTAGGAGTTGTTGAAGCACATTATGCCTTGAAGTTAAAGTGCACTAATTAAACAAATCATGTTCGTTACTAAAATTTGTACAAAATGTCAAATTGACTGTTAAAGAATACCTTCTTTACTTCTATTTTATAAAATATAAAATTAACATTTAATCTGAAGCATCAAATTAAATCGAATTTATAATTCATTTGTGTTGTTCTAAAATGTTCCCAAATCAATGGATGGAATCATGTTCGTTGCTAAAATTTGTGCAAAATGTCAAATTTACTGTTAAAGATTACCTTCTTTGCTTATTTTATAAAATATAAAATTAACATTTAATCTGAAGCATCAAATTAAATCGAATTTATAATTCATTTTTGTTGTTCTAGTGTTCCCAAATCAATGGATGGAATCATGTTCGTTGCTAAAATTTGTGCAAAATGTCAAATTTACTGTTAAAGAATACCTTCTTTGCTTATTTTATAAAATATAAAATTAACATTTAATCTGAAGCATCAAATTAAATCGAATTTATATTTAATTTTTGTTGTTCTAAAGTGTTCCCAAATCAATGGCTGGAATCATATTCGTTGCTAAAATTTGTGCAAAATATCAAATTTACTGTTAAAGAATACCTTCTTTACTTCTATTTCATAAAAGATAAAATTAACATTTAATCTGAAGCATCAAAATAAATCGAATTTATAATTCACTTTTGTTGTTTTAAATTATTCCCAAATCAATGGATGTCATTAATGTTCCATTCGGAGTTGCATGAATGTGAAGTATTCCTAATACGAATGATGAATTCCGATAATTTTGGTACTGGAGTATCCGAAACAACTACCCGGATAGTATCCTTTACCTTTAATTACCCGATACCCGTTAATTACCCGTTATCCTTTAAGCCCATACACATAATTCTTTAATTTGTTAGTTACCAGTTACCCTTATATTAGCAGTTTACGTTTTAATAAAATTCATTATTATTGTTTAAATTTATTTATTAAATAAAAAGTAATACAAATAAATAATATACCTACTGTATCCCCTATAAAAAACATAACATAATTTTTATTAATTATGGTATGGTACTAAAAAACTCTTTTAGGTAAAATTTGTCCGGCAGCTGAAAACTGTTCGGGTAATTCAAGGGTATCAGATAATTAATAGGCAGCGGGTATATTTCGGATAATCGGGTAAGAAATTTTATACCCGGGTACATTATTATCGGGTAGGTTCCGAGTACCCGGGTACCCATCGTCATTCCTAATTCCCAAATACTAAACGCCAAAATGGACACAGCCATAGTACGTTTGTGTTATAATTTTACTGGAAATTTAGAAATTTTTGCAAGAAACTATGTAAGGAATTTGTACGAAATTCATACAAATGACGGAAGGTAATATGCTGGGCACATCAGATTTTTTAATTTAAGAACACAAGAACACATTTCCCGCACGATTGTAGGCAAAATAGGTTCATGTCTCGTAATCTCAATCTTAAATTGTTAAATGTTATCTATTTGAAAATGAATGATACTTTTCCGATAAAAATAATAATAAAGCAATCGGTTTTATGAGAACTACATGAAAATGAAAATATGTCTGTTATTGTTATGATTGCTTGTTGCCTTCTTGTTTGCATCATCGGGAAGTGGATGTGACTGAGCAAATTCAGCTTTCGCCGATTTGTTTGCGTTATCGTGTTTGGGGGATAAATAAAAAGCTCTCGTAATCCGCTTGCCTCGTCGATTTGTGTTCTCTTCTCTACTGCGTCCCTCACGTCGCGCCAGCAGCCAGCCCGACTTCAGCCAACATAGAAAAACAATATTTGACAGCTGAGTTCCTCTAGGAAAATATTTCGTCTTTATAGAGATATTGATGATTTTTGATTGACAGCAAACACTAACGTTTTTGCTCCTAAAACTGATCGTGAATTGAAGAATACGTAACGACGTACAGATATCGATTTTATATTTTGTTTTCTATTTTGTCATGATGTGTCAAATATTGTACAGTTCAATGCTGAACTTTGTGACAAGGCGAGTACAGAGCTATAACAAGCTAATAATTTTATTATAAACATGTATATAATTTATTTGGGCTTTTTAGTTCCTTGTTTGTCATACTTTTACATTAGTTAAATTTATTTTTTTTACATAAATTTAACTAATGTAAAAGTATGACAAACAAGGAACTAAAAAGCCCAAATAAATTATATACAAGAATAAACATCAGTTCCCACTTCATTTCCTATAAAATTTATTATAAACAGGCGTCAAAACAATGGGTGGTAGTATGAATAGGTGATTAGCTAGGAGATGACTAGCAATGTTTTAGCGCTGTCAATCGTTTATGGATTATTTTAGAGAAAAATACTTCAAATAGCAGTTATAGAAAAATTAATTGTACACAACTTTTATTTGAAGTATTTTTCTCTAAAATAATCCATAAATGATTGACAGCGCTAAAACACTGCTAGTCATCTCCTTGCTAATCACCCTTAATCACTTGTTCATACTACCACCCGATATATTTAGAATTTTAAAAGGCGCAAGTGACTCCTGTGGTGCACTTTCCACGCCAGCAGTGAATGCCTGTGACGGTAAACGCCCGCACGGTACAAATGTGTAATCACCATTACCGAAATCTGTGTGCAAAGCAGAATTTAATTTTAGACAAAAATGTTTCAAATAAATGTTTCTGAGATTTAAATTCTACACCCAAATCACTAATCAGATTTTATTTTACATATTTAATGAGCTATAAAATCTAATTTGAAAAATATCAAATATTGCTCATTTGTAGTGATAGCCATGGAATATAAACAAAATTGGAAAGAAATTGAATATTGTCAGAATTTCGATTTTGCAGGTTACAAAATAAAAATAAAATTTGTGCAGAGATTTAGATGTACTTTAAGAAAACAAATTATTTTTAGGGACTTAGGTGTAGAATATAATTATCTGAAATTTTTATTTGAAAATCGAATTTCTGACAGTTTAAACGATATGAATTTCTTTGTAATTTTGTTTAAATTCCTTAGCTATCACTACAAATGAGCAATATATATTAATAAAATTTTAAATTGGTTTTTAAAGGTTACTAATGCCCATATTCATAACACTCGTAAAGTGTCAAAACGGCCCGTTATGATTTTTGACAAATAGAATCAAACTTGAAAAATAAAATTTCGATTTTTCTTTCAATGTCGACTGTTTTTATTGGATATAACGAACCGTTTAAAATTTTACGAGTGTTTATCAATACGGGCATAAGCGTGCAAAATAAAATCTAATTAGTGATTTGGGTGTAGACAACAATATTTATTTGAAACATTTTTGTATAAAATTAAACGGGAAGTTTTGCGCAAAGAAAAACTGATTTCCCATGTTAAACGCTTCTGTTATGTTTATAAGTTAAAATTCTGTTTAGAAATAATTATCTTTTTTCTATTAACTGTCTGTTTATTCTCCATGTCATAGAGTTGACAATTAATTCTATAAGTTACTGAAAGCCTACGTATAGGGTTGATAATTGGTTATGGCTGCCATATGATACACTACACCCCGCACCCCTCAGATATCCAATCACGAAGATGATAACGTTTTTAATTTTTTAGTCAGTTTGGTTTGTACTCTTATGGAGTAAACATGTGAAGTTGGTGTTTGTCTCTGATGGCGAAAATATATGTATATTGAGTTTTGGCGCGAGTTCTGCGTAATGCGAATATTTTGGTCTAAGGATGCATCGGCATTTTTATGATTTAGTTATGTTTAGTCCAATTAATAATGATATGTTTCGTCCTATTTTTGTCGATAGAACAAATTTATCTCGTCCGTCCTTTGTCATGCAAAACATGTAATACTTACTACAACATATTTATTTATTTATTTATTTATTTATTTATTTAATGAAAAATATTGTTTATAAATCCCTCAACTCTAAAAATAGCTCAAAATAATAACAGCCCTCACTACAAACAAACAAACAAATATCAGAAAAACAAAACACATACACAAACATCGGGGCTGAGCATAGCCAACTCCGACTAAAGCAACAATATTGCACTGGGATCTATTTGAATAAAGACCGCAAAGACATTCAGGCATTGAGGATGAGGAGGAGGCAGTCGAACTCCATAGACAGTGGTGAGTGAGTGAGTGACTCATGAAGCAACAGCCATTCGAGAGAGGATGGTAAATAATGCACAGTGGAGTACTAGCCCTGCCCTATATAGTCTAAATACCAGTTTCAGTGAAACTGAGAACATAAAAATTATAAAGATTTATGTAATTAATGTTTTTCTACAAATTAATGTTTGTTTTTAGGATCGAAAATGTCATTTTATGACACCAGTATTAAAAAGTGATAGATCATTATTGCTTTTAATACTAGTGTTAAAAGTGAATTAGTTACCTTTGTAATGACAAATGGAACAACATATCGACATTTTTGTCATTTAAAAAATTGTTAGAAATACAAACTTAAATGAAAAAATGGCTGTAGAAAAATAGTGTATGATATATTTAATTTTGTTCAAAGGTTCCTTCTTATAAAAAAAAAAATGTCACTTTCAACACATATAATAAATAAGTATTCCATGTAATATGTGTACCATGTTTTGTAATTTGTACATATAATTTTAAAAAATAGGTTCTTCTCTATGTCCTATAAATGAATTAGTAATAATATGTATGTCTATAACGAGAGGTATTGTGCTGGTCACATTAAATTTTTTGTATAAAATTTAATGCAGATTTTTCGCATCCTTTTTAAATTTAAAAAAATCTGATGTGACCAGCACATTACCATCCGTCAATTTGATGTATTTTGTACAAATTTCATACAGAAAGTTTGTTGCAAAACATTATACAATTTTTTTTTCACGAACATACGAGCCCTGTCCCTTAAGGGTTGGCCTAGTCATAAAAAAAATGCATTTCTTATACTTGTGCTCAACTGGAGAAGCTGCATCCAATTGCATTAGTTAGTGTAGATCAGTTATTTCCAGTATTTAAGGCATTAAGTTATAATTCAATGGAAATAAATTAGTAGGTGTTTTGATTTTTTGCTTAAATAAGTCATTTCAATGATTTTATGCAACTGGGCCAACACTTATGGGACAGGGCTCGTACATAAATTACACTTAACACTAGCATCTGTCAATCAGAATTATTTTAATATAGTAGGTAGTAGCTGTTTCCATGGTTATAGCATAGCTGGTTGATTTACGAAATTTTATTTCTTTATAATTTTTTAACTCTCTATCCACTGTATACGAAGTATAGAATGCAGTCAAATCGTACAGAGAATAAAATAATCTTTAATTTGTATAATAACATAAATTGTAAAAAAATGATATTTAACTTCGTTTTTTCAAGAAAATCTGTTAAACGTTGCAAAAGAGGGTACTTCCGGTTGACCAATTTTAACCAAAATTTAATCAGCTCTGTTTGGATGTAAAGAAAGGTAATATCAAAGAATTATAATTTTTAGAATTGTAGTACTGGAGTTATTGAAGGAGAAATTATTGTCTCATACACTCACACACCCACAATATAGACATCATCATAAAAATAGTAAAATCGTATTCTAGGGAGGACCCCAAAACGTATTTATTCATTAAAAACTTACCATCGAATTTTTTGACCAAAAACAATAGGCATTTACGAAAATTCTATTGGTGAACTGTTACCGGTATATATAGCTACCGCGATAGATACTTTAAGAACGCAAGTGATAAATAGGGTAGGTTTATAACATAAGAAATGCAGTTAAAAGATGAAACATATTTGAAATTTGACGTAGTTAAACGTTATCTCGCTTCGTCTTCTGTATTAACATAATTAACTTCTGAAATCTACTTCTGATTCCAACTTCGCTTGGCATCTCTACCTTTTTTGAGTTAGATTCTTCATTTACCGACTGAATTAATCGATCCACAAATAATGGATCCGGTAGATGGATCTGGTAGATATGGCACAATTTTCAAACACGGTAACTATTAACCAGGGATGGTAACAAAAATCGGGACCAAAACCATTAACCGAAAAATACCGGAATAATATGAGAACCGAAACCTGTACCGAAAACAGATACAAAACCGGAACAGAAAGCAAAACCCATTTTTATTTATCGGTTAACCGCATTATATCCAGGTCTCTTGTTAGTTGTTAAATATTGTAAATTTTTATTATTAAAATACTTATGTATAAAAAAGTACATATAAACTTTTTTTTTTGTCGAAACGTATTTCAATTTTCAACGTAGTACCTCAATCGGGTGGCGCTCGAAATCAGTTACATGTTACATTTACATAGGCATTTAACATGGGAAATTAGTATATTTTGAATATTTGCTTCCCATTAAAATTGATTGTTATAAAACTTTGTACATGTGTTTGTGGACACTTTTTGCATCATTATAATAATTAATTGTTCGATCAAAATTAATAATATTATTATTCTCGTAAATTACTTTTGCAAAACCGAAACCCTTTTAGTAAAACCGGTATACCAAAACCGATTGCTGTATAAAAGCCGAAACCCAAATCAAAACCGAATTTTTATTTTCACGATGACCGAAACCGTAGCCCAAACCGATATTTTTTATGGTTACCATCCCTGCTATTAACCACTTGTGTTTTCGAACGCAGTCGGTAGGTGCGGTATATACAGGTAGAATTTTCGTAAATGCCTAATGCCTATTACCTTCCTTACCTTAAGGTGGCGGAAGGTAAAAATTGCCGAACATATCAAAATGCTTTTTTTCACACGTAGGTACTACGCGTCCTACATGAATTAAAACCTGACATACACTTCACATACCATTGTAGCTGCATGATAAAAATTGAGTTTAATCGAAAACGAATAACGCACGAAATTTTAAAAAAAATCTCATTACTTTTTGATCAAATCTCCTACATACACCTTCTCTCTTATTAGTATATTACAACCCTTAATTATTCTGCAGTCAGTGCGCCATTAAGAGTAAAACTAATCTCAGAATTTATTTAAAACTTCATGCAGTACATGACGTTACCGTTCCCCAATTAGTATTACCTCGTTTTCATTAATTTCTTTCATATATAGAAATAGGCTGATTAGATCAGAGAGATTTTAAATAAACGAAGAAAGAATTTAAAAATACATTGACCTCAAATTCTTTCTTCATTTACAATATCACTGATCTAATCAGCCCATTTCTATATTTTAAAACTAGTGGGTAAGATCGTAATTAATTATTATCATTAATTTCTTTCCTCAACTTTTAATTCTCTCTCTCCTTTCCACCCTTTGGCAGCCAAGTCAACTCAAGTCAGTCCCTGTGTCCGCTAAAAGCCAGGTGATGTTGCGGTCTAGCTGCATTTGGCTTCTAATAGAGCCAAGAGCCACTGCTCTGTATTGGAGCTGTAGCTGTATAGTTGTATTACCTCCTTACTCACAGGGGATACACTGAGTGATTGCTCCCGATAGATGTTATGGCTATCGAGGATATGGAAATAGGTGGTTGGCCAGGATGGATAGGGTTTTCATACAGAACACAACAGTAAATTAAATTCAAGACGCTTGTAGTTATTACTGGTTGTATGATTTAATCATATCAGAATATCAAAAGGGAGGAAATAATAAACAGCTAATAAATAGTTATATTTGCATAATCAGTTATGAAAAGAGTGATATTGTTTGACGTACATAATATGTGAGTCAAACAATATCACGTTTTTATAACGTATTTATGTACAAAATTTCGCTAAATTAATTTTAAAATACCCAAAATGCGAGGTTCTTCTATGGCAGCTGACTATACATATTTCAAAATCAAGTTTTGTCCTCCTGAAGTGTAATGCGAACTTTGCAATTGTATGCACAGCAAGTGGACGTTTATAGGCACTTAGAAAAGAAATAATCTTTACTATATAATAAAGTTCATGTAAAAAAGTACTACCTACGTAAGTTATTTTTTTACCTCTCGCTAAGAGAGGTATTGGATTCATGCTAAAATTTGCATACCCAGATTTTATTGAATAAGCACGATTTCAGGTCCGTAGAATCCGATTATAACATTTTTAAAATGATGTCTGTGTGTGTGTGTGTGTGTGTGTGTGTGTGTGTGTGTGTGTGTGTGTGTGGATGTGTGTGTATGTATGGATGTTGGAGGAACGATTCCTCAAAAACTATAAGACTTAAAAAATATTTAACTGCAGTTTCTTCAATCTGACATTCCTGGGAAGAGCTGAAAAGGTTTTGGTAACAATTGAACAACCGGAAGTAATAGTTTCTTAAAAAAAATTCTTCTAAATATAATTTTTTGGGAGTTTTTTTTTATTAAATATTGAAGAACATAAAATTCTGCATCTAATAATAATAATAAACTAATCGCAGAGGCCAAGGCACTAAGGAAACCAGTTGACAAATTCCAATGTTTATAACATGACACATGTCATTGTCAAATATCAACAGTTTTAGTGACATTCTGATAGCTTTTTCTGGGAAGTATATTAACTTTTCTTATTGTTTATTAAATATTTGAAATTATAGGTAAAATTATGGTAAAATGCATATATCCATCAGAAATACCGCCAACCTGGTTAATGAATTGGAAGAATCTGACATTTAGAAACTTCCTCATACAGTGAAAAATAGATATAATTAGAATTATATGTGTACAGAAGACATGTTAAATACAATAAAAAACAATATTTGAGTAAAGTTCTGTAATTTTTTTGTTATAAAACGACGGTTCGAAAGTGAAGTGCAATACAATAACTCATATAACCTAATATGGAAATGGCGAGAGGTCTTGTGCTGGCCACAATAGATTTTTACTTTAACATTTCCTATATTTAAAACTATATTTATAATTTGAATTATACATATAATATTCTGTATGGATTAGACACGAATAAATAAATCAACGTCTCGGTCATTTATCAGTGACTGGCCCATTTAGCCAGAACCACAGACGCGTTTCGCTCTTATTGGAGCTCTTCAGTGTGGTGTACTGACGCCTCTAGGGGGGCACTAAGTCTGAGCGGACGGATGACAAACATCCCAAAAATATTTCAGAAGTAACTAATCACATGCAGAGCCATCTATCGAGAACGCCGCAAGCTTTGGCCAGCAATAAATAATAATAAATGTACAAAGTACAATTGCAATACATGGTGAAACTGTTTTAATATAAAATTTAAAAAATAACACGACATGTTTCTCAAGATTTCAGTCTCTGAATCAACCTCTCGGTCTTCGGTCTCGGTTTCGCTGTTATTGGAACTCTTCAGTGTGGTTTACTGACGCCGTCGGCAGTGGTTGTGTGTGGCAATCTCTAATAAATGATCGAGAGGTTGATTCAGACTGAAATCTTGTGAAACATGTCAAGTATTATTTTTACCTTCCGTCACCTTTGGGTAAGGAAGGTATTGTCTTTGGTCAAAAAATATGTTGGTGAGTTTTTAGTGAATAAGCACGTTTTAGGGTCCCTAGAATACGAATTTGCTATTTTTAAGATGATGTCTGTATGTGTGTGTGTGTGTCCGTGTGTGACAAATTTTTCTCCGACGATAACTCCAATACTACAATTCTAAAAATTATAATTCTTTCGTATTCCTGTTCTTTGCATCCATGTGAAGAGCTGATTAGATTTTGGTTATAATTGATCTACCGGAAGTACCCTTATTTGAAGTTTTTAACAGTTTTTCTTTAAAAAACGCAGTTAAATATCATTTTTCGACATTTTGTGATTATCAATATGAAAGAATATCTTATTCTCTATACGGTTTGATTATACATTTTTCTTCAGATTCAATACATATAGAGTTATAGAGACATTAAGAGAGATTAACTTTCAAAAATTAGTCAGCTTTGCTAAAATTATGGAAACAGCAGATAATTCAAAAATTTTTAATTGACAGATGTCAGTGTCAAATGCAAAACCAAAGTTGAAAGTATAGGGTCAGAAAGTTATATGTGAATATGATAGTGTTCCTCGCAAGTGACTTGCAGTTGCAGACTCGCCTCAAGATTAGAATTTTCAATGACAGAAGTACAAGAAAGGCCAAAGAGAAATGGAAGGACTGTGTAGATATGAGAAAGGAAGAATTATGTGAAGAAGATGCGTTGGACAGGAATGAGTAAAAAAGAAGAGTAAGAAACTGCGACCCCTAATAAAATAGGGAAAGGAACTTTCGGTATGGAATTTGTAAAAAATAGTGTGTTGGTGTTAAAATTTTATAGGATATACAGCATCTTTTTCAAGGAACTTTTGGTATGGGATATATACAAAATACATCGAATTGACGGAAGGTTTTGTGCTGGCCACAACAGATTTTTTAAATATCATATAGTTATTAGCTCGTTATTGCTTTGCACTCGCCTTGTTACAACTGGCAACAATAAAATTTTAAAATCATAAGTCCCCATTGTAACCAAATAATTGTCAGTTGTCAAGTAAATAATATGAAATTGATATTATTACATCGTCTTAAAATTCTTGTCCAGTAGTCCAGTATTGTGTTGAAGAACCTTTCAATAATTGAATTTCCTCCATAAAAAACTTCAAAATCTTTGCGGTTTTCTAACCTATAAATTTGGCGATAAAAAAGTATGTAACTCCCATATAATATAGCTATAGCGGAAGCCATCTCCGTGTTCAAAATTCTCTGATTGTTCCTGAAGTAATTTTTCTGGCCATAAACTGTAAACGAATTGCAAAAACAAATATTTGGTGGGTGTGTGGGAGGGTAGAAGTGGAACAGAAGGAGAAAGAAAGACAGGGCAGAATGGGAGAAATGAGAAAAAAACGGATTTACGTCGGGGAGATTGTCGCCGTGAGACCAGCGTGATTGGATAGCGGCAGAAGGCTCCGCACTCGTAAAATCACCCCACCTAGGAAATCCGGCAAGGATCACGGAGATCTATGATGGAAATAACGCGCTTATGAATTTATTTTAAATATTTCATACGGAGAATGGACATAGGGACAAGGAAAATTCTACCTTATAAACACACAAACACCAAAATAACCACTCGGCTATCTCTTCTTTTTTAAATAATTGTTATGCAATTCAATACAAACATAATCGCAATTTAGTCTAGACGTCAGCAGTCTGGACATGTAGGACCAATTTTACAATCTCCGGTTAGACGTTAGAATTTTAACTGAAAGTTAAATAAACAATACTGAATTGGATTACTGACAGCAATGATCAATTTGGCATTTGGCAGCTCAAAAGTGTTCCAATAATATCAAATGGTAAAAATTGTAAATTTATGACACATGGTTCATGGTTCCGGTTAAAATGGTTGCAACCGAAGCGCACCAACGCAACCATGATTTTTCCTCGGTTTTGTCGGTTAACATCTTCTGTCCTTTTTCATAAGATGTCAGATTTTATAGGTTAGTGTAGTTAAATACTATTTATTGACTCTTTGATGTTTGCATCTATTTTCTACGGGTTACATTGTACGTATTTTAATTTTCCACTTCATAATTTAGGATTATGAAAGACGATAGAAGGTTTTAAGGTTTCCGCGAATGAAACCGAACTGTTTCAATAATAATAGTCACGTGACTAGAACCAGTCGGTAACCGAAACGATGGTTTTGGTTATTATATTTTATTTTTAGAATATACCCTTAGTTTCAATTTTGTTTATTTAACTGATAATTAAGTATAGAAGTTATTGCAAACCTACGTGTAGGGTTGATAGATGATTATGGCTCCTACACCCTGCATCCCCGTATATCCTCTTACGAAGATGATAACGATTCTAGATGTTTAGTCTCTCTGGTTTGTACCCTTATAGAGTAAACATGAAAAAGTCTGTGTTCGTCTCTCATGGCGAAAAGTCATGTAGAGTTTGAATTTTGGCCTAAAAGCCGAGACAGACGACGACTGCTAATGATAATTAAGCACTAATTCTTAATTTAATATTTCGTATGGCACATTTCAATTATATTAATGACCATTATAAATGTAATTTCAATTGTATTGATCATTAAGTCACGATGAACTTTTGAGAACAAGATCTGAGTACTCTTCAATAATCGCCACACTGATACTGTCAAATTCTCGTCATGATTTTAAAGTGTAATTGAAACCTCAATACTGTCACAAATTAATAATGTTCACTTTAATAGTCAATAATTCAACGAAAAAGTTATTAATGTGAATTAAAATGAAAGAAAACAAGAAAATGGTAAATTTACAAAACGTATTAAATGACGTTTGAAGTCAATCTGCGCATGTGCACCAATTTAATTATGTATATCGTCTGTCTAGTATTTTGATGATAATTAATAATTAAGGTAAATTACTAGCAGGAGCATTAATTATGTCGTCTGTCCGGCGCAAATAATATTTGTAAATAAAATTAGTATAAATATCAATAATGTTCGTGACCATAATATAAATCCAAATAAATGTTTGTTAAGTTTGAAAGTATGTGTGTTCATACGCCATGAAGTGGTCGTCAAATCATCAAGCGTCCACCAGTTAGTTGTCATCGTTCTGTAAAGAGAATCCACATTTCACAAGAATCGTCATCACCCCAATTCTGTTAACAATAATTTTTAAAATTTTAAATTGCCGAGTTAATTTGAGCGATGACATTCTAAATTTAAATTATTAAAATATCTTTCAGAACTCATATTATTAATTGGAATAATACTACCTTTTTTTAGTTTAAGTTCTGTATTTATTATTTAAACCCAACGTTTCGGCACCATTAACTGGCGCCTTCTTCAGGGGATACATTGACATAAATATGTGAAATAACAAAAACAACAAGTAACCAAGGTAACAAGAAATGTTCATAAATGTTACTTTTTTTATGTATACAATTTTCTAGACAATGTATGCATGCCCGGCAATAACATGGACGGCGAACATGCATCTTCTCAGGAAAAAATCTCCTTTTGCCAGAGGAAAAACCGTCCCAAAAACTGGCAGAGAAGTGATCTGTATAACTCAGAGACGCTTTATCGGTAGCGAAATACCGCAGCCGTACTCTTTATTAACAGAAAAAATTAAGAAAAAATTATATACATATTACAAATTACAACATATTTAATATTGGAAGCCATGCGCGACTAAGTTCTAATCCGTCACAATGATTGAGATTGATATTTCTTTTTTATTTACTTTAGCACTTTGAATGAGTCTTCTGATGTCGCCCACTTTTGTAAATTAATACCTACTACACCTTCTTTATATTCCCGTATATTTCGGTAAATATTCGTCTATCCAATATTTTAATCCTCAAAAACCTATATATTAATTTATTATGGTTGATTACGATGATCGACTGATTTCAGAATGTAAAAATGGGAAATAATCAGACATGCAGTCGTTTGTAAATTATTTATTTCCTGGCCGACGTTTCGACTTTAACAAAAGTCTTCTTCAGGGCTCTGGTGGATGATGTTGTCCATGATGGTTTGTGTTTAGGGGTGGGGAACTTAATATCTGATGTCCTAGGTGATGTTAATGGTTGATTACGATGATCGACTGATTTCAGAATGTAAAAATGGGAAATAATCAGACATGCAGTCGTTTGTAAATTATTTATTTCCTGGCCGACGTTTCGACTTTAACAAAAGTCTTCTTCAGGGCTCTGGTGGATGATGTTGTCCATGATGGTTTGTGTTTAGGGGTGGGGAACTTAATATCTGAATCAGATATTAAGTTCCCCACCCCTAAACACAAACCATCATGGACAACATCATCCACCAGAGCCCTGAAGAAGACTTTTGTTAAAGTCGAAACGTCGGCCAGGAAATAAATAATTTACAAACGACTGCATGTCTGATTATTTCCCATTTTTACATTCTGAAATCAGTCGATCATCGTAATCAACCATTAACATCACCTAGGATCAGATATTAAGTTCCCCACCCCTAAACACAAACCATCATGGACAACATCATCCACCAGAGCCCTGAAGAAGACTTTTGTTAAAGTCGAAACGTCGGCCAGGAAATAAATAATTTACAAACGACTGCATGTCTGATTATTTCCCATTTTTACATTCTGAAATCAGTCGATCATCGTAATCAACCATTAACATCACCTAGGACATCAGATATTAAGTTCCCCACCCCTAAACACAAACCATCATGGACAACATCATCCACCAGAGCCCTGAAGAAGACTTTTGTTAAAGTCGAAACGTCGGCCAGGAAATAAATAATTTACAAACGACTGCATGTCTGATTATTTCCCATTTTTACATTAATTTATTATGTCCAGTGACAACTAGATTTTAGACCCTACTTAGTAATTAAATTTGGAGCGTTAATTTTTTCTTAAAACTTCTGTCACATATGTTAGGTAACAATTTCAAACAAGCCATAGCGAAAAATGTCCCTTCTTGTAGTGTATTATTTAATTCTCAGCAGCATCATTAGAGTGCCGAAACAAATGTCCACAATTTGGGTTATAAATCGGCTTCCCTTGCAATTAGTCTTTCTCGATCAGATAGGCCGTGTTCCTTATGTGTCGTCTTGCGCCTTCTGCTCGCTAGAGATAAGCGCGAGGGCGCATGCTACACACATGTGTGCGATGCGTAGTTAATTACGATGCGAACGCGCATGTATATGCTGCTATGCCATTCTGTTTTGTTTATCCCATCCTCGATTCTGGACCAGCGAATGTTAATTGTGGGTGTAGGATATAATTGTCAAGGTAAATACACTCTAGTGAATTTCAACTAGGACGAATGGCAGTTCTAGGAAGAAAGATGATAGAGGAAGAGTGAAAATAGAATATGTAGTCGAGTTAAACAGCGAATTTTTTGTCCTACTTTTTCAATCATATTTGAATAAACTCAAATTCCAGGTAAAGTTGAAATAAAGCAGGTTCCAAAACGATTTTAATGTAAGGTACTGGGTTTATGCAAGCATTTATAAATAGGTTTCATATTTTCAGAGGGCTTAACATCATTACTTTAACCATGGCTCGTGTCCTTCTCTTCCACTATTTCAGTACTGAAATTATTTTTTCATAAATTGAAATGTGCCATTCTTAAGAAGGTATTTCAGTAACATTTTGTCAGTAAGGCCATTTTTGGAAACATTTTATAGAAGATACGAAAGTACCATAGACACTGAATTTTGTAGAAATATCTCACCTTTTGTGTATTGCAATTTGTTTTTACCTCCCGCTACCCTAGGTAAGGGAGGTATATGAGGCTCGTGCTCGAAATCATATATAGAGATTTTAGTGAATAAACACGTTTTCATGTACCTAGAATCCGATTTTAACATTTTTACAATGATGTGTGCGCGCGCGTTTGTGTGTGTGTGTGTATCGTGTGGACGCGGTTACTCAAATAATATCAATTTTGAAATTTTGTATATCCATTCTATACTAATGTAGGAAGAGTTCATTAGTTTTTAGAGTATATCGGATAACCGGAATTATAACTTATACAATATACAAGCTTTTAACAGTTTTTCTTGTAAAAAATTCATTGAATATATTTTTTCAGCAACTTTTACTAATAAAAATTGAATATAATGGTACAATCTTCAATTCTATGATAATAGCATTTAGCAAATAACTTTAAATATAAAATTATAAAATAATTTATTTTTATATATCAACTGGCCTATGCGTCAAACAAAAACATAATATTGTAATAACAATTTTGACATGTTTAAACGAATGTTACTGTCAGGAAGCAATTACTTTAAAATTAATAATGAAACCGGGTTAAGGAGATTGTACTGATTAAATGTACAGGATGATCCGAATCAGATTTAAGTTTGTTATGTTTGCAGCACTATGAATCAAACAGCAGTCAATAAGCACGTATTATCAAATTATCAAATATTAGTTTATATTTACAGGAAATAGATCATGTAAGCAATTGATATATGCAAAGGAACTTAATATAGTTTGCAGGGTTAGTAAATATGTAGGTATGTATTTAAATTAATAAAAATTAAATAGCGGGAGGTATTGAGTTGACCACATCAGATTTTTTTCCTCTCGCTAAGAGAGGTATTGGATTCATGCTAAAATTCGCATATGCAGATTTCAGTGAATAAGCACGATTTAAGGTCCCTAGAATCCGATTATAACATTTTTAAAATGATGTCTGTGTGTGTGTGTGTGGATGTGTGTATGTGTGTATGTCTGGATGTTGTAGACACGATTCTTCAAAATCCATAAGACTTAAGAATTGTTTAACTATGGATTCCTCAATCTGACATTCCTGGGAAGAGCTGAAAAGGTTTTGGTAACAATTGAACAACCAGAAGTAGTAGTTTCTGAGAAAACTTCTTCAAAATATAATTTTTTGGAAATTTTTGTTATTAAATATTGAAGAACATAAAATTGTCCATCTAATACACTTAAAATTTTTATTATATCTTGTATAGATTTAGAGATAAAGACAATATAATATATAGAGTAATTTAATCGCAGAGGCACTAAGGGAACCAGTTGACAAAATCCAATGTTTATAACATAGTTTTTAAATGACACATGTCAGTGTCAAAAATCAACAGTTTTAGTGACATTCTGATAGTTTTTTCTGGGAAGTATATTTAATCTTTATTATTTTATTAATGTAATATTTGAAATTATAGGTAAAATGCATATATCTATCAGAAATACCGCCAATCTGGTTAATGAATTGGAAGAATATCTGACATTTAGAAACTTCCTCATACAATGAAAAATAGATATAATTAGAATAATATGTGTGCAGAAGACATATTAAATACAATAAAAAACAATATTTGGGTAAAGTTCTGTATTTTTTTTTGTTATAAAACGACGGTTTGAAAGGGAAGTGCAATCAATACTTATATAGCCTAATATGGAAATGGCGAAAGGTCTTGTGCTGGCCACAACAGATTTTTTAAAATGTAAACCGGCCGAGCTATTATGAGTCAGGATTCGTAATATCTGACTTGCATCACACATATAGACAAAAAGAAAATTAATAACTAGAGGAACATAAAATCAATTTGTATATAATTATAGAACGTGTAGTAAAAAGTGAATAGTAGAATGTTCGCGCGAAGGTGCAAGATGCGTAGCCTTTCTTCAGTGCGAGCGTGGCAGCGACGCTATTAAATTTTAATTAAGTTTAATAAATACAGCACAAGGCGAGTTGTTCCTTTTCCGGTGTAAAAACGCGTTCTCTGCCTTATGAAATTTCTCATTTCTCCGCACGGTTTGAATATGGCTGCGCGGCGCACTCAATTTTCGTTGTCATCTCTTTAGATGTTCTGGTCTGAACTTTTCATTTGCGTTTAAATTGTCTGTCAGACCAAAGTCGGAAATAAGGCGAACGACTTTGCGATCTGTGTGCTTGTGCCTTCGCGGCCTTTAGCGACCATTATACCGCTCTTCATTCTCTTCAGGATTCACAACTAATATATGGGAGAGGCAAACGCCGAAGAGGCTTCGATAACCACTTTTACAAATTTCTAATTTACACCTGATAAAAACTGGAATATCATTGATTCTTTTTGGAATGTATCCCCAAGGAATAGACTTTTATCTCTACGCCGCCTTTCTCTTAATTAAGAATTAAGTAATTAGGAAAGTTTATTGCGATTTTACTTTGAAAGAAACAACATTTTGAGATTCATCATTTACAACTTCGTTTATAGTTCAGTCATTAGGTAAAAAAAAATAAGGGTTTATTCTACAAAAGGTCGGGTATTTTTGATTTTTAGATATGTGGATATTTAAAATGAAAATAAAACGATTAACAATAATTAATATATGTATAGTAGTTAAATAATAAAAATTAATGAATAATAAGTAATTTGTAAAAAAAAAATTAAAAAATATAACAAAATATAATCTAAATGAAGCATTAGGGAATTTTTCAAAAATTTGCTCGCTATCTATTGGTTATAAAAAAAATGTATATTATGAAAGTTGTAAGAAATTTTATTCTCAACAAATTTAATAATAACTATTTTTGTCCTAATGCAAATAGGAGAAGAGATATTTAGAAAAAACCGCCTTTTTGCGCCTTTTTCCCAAGTTAGCGGTGCTTTCCGAAGGCTCCCGAGAGGAAAACTTGCATTTTTAATAAGACCCTAAATATAATATATCTAAAAATCAAAAATGCCCGACCTTTTGCAGGGTAAATCTACTTAATGACTGTACTATTATATATTTTAAAATTATATCATGAGTAACGTACAGTCATAAAAAAAACTGTTAATTTTTGACACTAACATTTGTCTGTCAATTACAAACATTTGAATATGACAACTGGTTTCCTTGGTGTATTATGGACTGTGCGATTTATTGCAACAGATTATTCTATATATTATACTTTCTTTATCTCTAAATCTAAGGTCTAAGTATTATAGTTTTTGAGGAAACGTCCTTCCAACATCCAGACATAAACACACACACACACACACACACACACACACACACACACACACACACACACACACACACACACACACAGTCACATAGACAGACAGACAGACAGACAAACAGACATCATTGTAAAAATGTTCCAATACCTCTCGTACCACAGGTAAAAATTTACGCTTCAAATTTTATGATTAAATAAGGTCTATAGTTTTCACTAGACATAATGGGTGCGATTCAGTGGGTTGTATTAGGCTGTTTTAAGATCTGTATTAAGAGTTGTATTAAAAAACCTGATTCAGTGGGTTGTATTAGACTGTTTTAGAGTGTTTATTTTAATACATGTGTATTAGTTGCCTAGGAAATTAAAACACTTCTTAAAATGGGTTATATCTGTTTTAAGTATTGTATTAACCTTAATTCATAGTGTCAAATATGAAATATTAAAGTAAAATTATATATTCGACTCTTCATAAAGTATACTAAAGCAAATATTAAACTTAAAATGATATAATAAAAGAGAAAAAAAATAATTTAAAAAATTGAGGTTAATATGGATAAATTCAGGCAAGTTACAACAATTATTTATATGTTGTTTATTTTCTGAGTTTGTTTAAGTAAAATAGGTGACACAATACGTGCTACTGATAGAGTTGAGCATGTTTGGCGTTTTGTTGATTGTAGAAGACGAAGAAGGATATAAAGAAGACGAAAAACTGTGACAATACTCTCTCCGAAAGTGATACCGATTATCAAAAAATGTATTTCAGCATGTAATAAATTTGATTCGAATTGATATATCTGGGTTTGGCGGTGATGTACCTCCTCCAGTTTTAGTTTTTCTTTTAAATAATGCTCAATTTCACTCTTTGAATTGCATTTCAATCAGTACCGGATTACCCATTAGGTAGAACAGGTAATTGCCTATGGGCCCCTCACATTTTAGGGGCCCCGCTACATTGAATTAAAATAATATTGATTTGATTTTGATTTTTTTTTATTACAAACAAAAAAAATCCTTAAAGAAATTTTGATTACAACAAAGAAATGCTTATTTACAATAATGGAAACTTGATTACAATAATAAAAAATATCAATCAGCACAAACATGACTTTTATTTCTTTGGACATTCCAATTTAGCACTTCAAAATGATGCAGCTTTTTTATTTTTCATTATTTTAATGTCATTTCCCTTATTTTCAATAATACCGTTCCGTTTAGTAATTGCCTCTTATTAAAATAATCTTTTCTTCATTAAACCAATCGGTTCTGTAATTCTTTTTCCTGACATTTTAATATGTTAAAATTTAAAATATAGGTCATAAAATAGTGTAACATAACCTAAAACAACACAAATACAAAATATTGACGTTTCAAATGCCGCCAATTTCGCAATTTGACAGTTATTACAGTGTTGTCAAGTGTAATTTTGTGTTTTAACTAAAACAGCTTAATACAGACCACTGAATCACCTTTGTTTTAAAATGTGTTTTAAGCTAATACAGTGTTTTAGTTAATACAAGTGTTAGTACAGACTTTAATATAACCCACTGAATCGCACCCAATAGGTATTTCTATTTGACGAAGGGGTGTAACTTTTTCTTAAAACTTTTGTTACCTACATTACGTTTGACACAATCACAAAATCATAATTAAGTTGAAAATAAAAGAAAACATATCGTATTAACCTTTTGAGGAAATATTTGACCTTACAAGTTGACTTGAAAAGATTACAACCTTTATACGGTTTCCCTGAATGTTTTAATTGACTCGATATTCATTTCTTCATTTTGCTACATCAATACAAAAACATACTGTAGTTTAAAACAAAACAGGATCAACACAAACTGCTAAATTTACAAAATTTAATAAAACGATAAAAAAAATACGGGGAGGTATATTGATGTTATTGAATGTCATTTTTCATTTTTAGTATTTTCTGCACAGTGTGCTTTGAATCAGCATTTGTTTCACGCATTACTAAACAAAAAAAAAAAAAAAAAAAATTGATGTCCTCACATTTTTAGTTGCAGAATAATAACATGGCAACTATTACTGCAATTTATATCATTATTGGCAGAATTTCGCGATTTTGATCGCCATCCGAACGGAATATATCTTTGTAAAATATTTATTGGTGCAGTAATTCGGTTAGGAATGTAAAATTTTATGGGGTATTCATTGGAAGACGATAGAGATTTTTATGGAATGTGTAATCAGTACAAGGGGATGAGATATTTATGTTGATTTGGCAGTGCTTAAGAGGATCTTATTTTGTGATTTCCTTTCAATCGGTCTGATTGTGTAATATTTAACCGAGCGGGGATGTGTGGGCGTGCTTGTCTGTAGGATTTACGCATCTCCCCCCACAATGCGAATACAAATGTAAACAGTTCCACGACTTAGAATCTGAACATAAACTAGGCAGATTTCGGCACAATACGCAAATAAATAAGAAAAACCTGCACCTCCTACATTCTTGTCTGATCTCTGAAATCGCTTGTTGATAATGAGTTTCTTTTCCAAGTCTATGGAAAATGATGTATAGTTCGGGACACGAAAGATGAACTACAGACAAATCACTGTCTATTATTTACGCTACGTTTATTAATTTACTTTCCGCATACCTAATATAACATATAACAGTTGCCCAAATAAGTTTTAAAGGTATGCAGGCTTTCTTATATTGAGAAATCTGCTTCAGAAATGTACGATTTGTTTTGGAGATAAGTGTCTATCTAGTACTCAAGTTTTCGAGCAGATTAGAAGGTTTAAAGAGAAAATAAAAGAGATAAGAGACGATTAGCGCCGCAGCCGTGTACGGACATCATTTTTTCGAAATTCGTACGTGCATTGGGTGCCGGACTAGCAGTTAGCTGTAGGTACACTACAATGAGGTTTTGATAACCCTTCATGCATAAGTGAGAAAAAAAGGGCTGAAATAAAAAACGATTCATGGCCCGAATACAACGCCCTGTCTGACAAGACAATTTTGAAGAAACACAAGTGTCATGTGGCATTCTTTTATACCCAAAATTAAAATCTGCATTTAAAGGAATAAAATTCGAGGCCAAGATTGTAATTTTCATTAGCCATTTCTCAAATTTTAGGTATTGATTACGGCCTAAGCTAATAATATCGAAACAAAATCATGATGAAATAAGTTTCAGGTAATTTCTGTCAAAATTACGACTATAGGTATATTTTTTTTAATGCCAAGTTGAACCAACAAGACCTAAATTTTAAGAGAACCTTAAACAAACAAATGCAAATCTAAATTTTGACAGCAATTCATAATAATTCATTTGGATGTAATATTGTCTATTTAAAATTTAAGATATATCGGTGCAACCGACCATAAGTAAAGAGAAATTTAGGTATATTCGGTCCGCATTATACATGATTGGCCAGAGAGAACGGACGTTTTTTAAAACGTTACAAAATTGATACTTTTTGTTTAAGAAAAAAATTATTGATAGATTTGAGTCCGTTATCATTAATGCTTATCTGGAGAAACCTTTGTTACCGTCAACTTGTAGCGCTATATCGAGATGGTACACAACCTCTATTTTCCTAAATTACGAAGAAACCGTATTCCAATCGGACATGTGTAGTTTCAGCAGGATGGGGTGACACGGTGACAATCCACACAGCAAGAGCATCAATGGACGTTATTCGCCCTCTCTTTCCCGAAAGAGTGTTTGCAAACGGCGTAGAACGCCTTGAGAAAAACGTTAATGATAACGGACACTACATGTAAGATGTTGTTTTCTACGCTTGATTTTGTCAAATCCGTAATAAATTTTTTCTTGGGCAAAAAATAACAATTTTGTGACTTTTTAAAAAACGTCCATCCTTTCTGCCCAATCCGGTAACTTCACAAACAACCTTTACCTAAATATCAGATATTTTACATATATCCCTGATTTGTCCATATGCGAGTTTTGCTTATAGGGTGCGTACCAACAAGCTATAAGTAAATATAGAGTGGCGGATGCTGGCCGTACACACTTGGACGCCATGTCTACTATAACCTGCCAGGCAGGTTGCAGCCTACCAGTAATATTTCTGAATTATTTTTAACGAAATAATTTACCTTTTATGTTAGAATTATAAATATAAATAATGCAATTTGTGGCGAAAAGTTTTATTCTGACATATATCATATTTCGAAATAAATAAATAAATTAATACATATTTAGTTTCACAGATACATAATATGAATGATGTGAAACTATTGATAAATTAATATAATTTAAGAATTTTTACTGCGAATCCTTATTTTGTTATAATATTTTACGATAATAAATAACAATTAATATGAAAAATGTAACTGCGTTTATACAATATATTGAAAAAGTAGCAAGGTAAGTAGGTAGATACATAAAAAAGAAAATAGTGAAAATTAAATTATATATTTTATTATGACAATAATAACGTATATAAAAAATATAACATATAAAATACAATAACAAAAACATATTCTTTAAATAAAATAAACAAATTGTGAAAATAATCACTACATATATGAAATAGAAAATAATGGTTTTATTGACCTTTAAATATAATTGTTTTGGTCAAAAATTGTCGAATGTTAGTTCCTTGAATATCTGTAGAATCAGTCCTACTATTTACACAAAAAATTGATTACCTATAATAATTGTTCTTGTATTTATTTTAATTACAACAGAAATTTTTGTTTCAATAAAGAAAATTTGATTGTAATAATAAATATCAGTAATTACATAAAAATAAATTGATTATATTCGTTGTTGGGTTTAGGCGAGAAACTATTATCAGGTAAAATCGTAAATCCGTCGCTAATTAAAACTTTTGAGTTAAAATTTTTGAATATAAAATTTACCTGTGAAACGACTTGCAACTATTTCTAATTTGTCTGTTTCCACACTGAGGAACAACATACTTTGCGGGCATTTTTAATAAATAGTGCAATAAGCGCTGAGAACAACAAAGTATAGCGTCTGAGCTGAGCGCTCAGTTATAGTAATGGCCGCCGACCTAAGCATTCAACTGTGTACGGGTAAAGTACGCGTTCAGCATGCGATGCGCCACTCTATATTTACTTATAGCTCGTTGGTACGTACATACGAACACAAACCCAGCACATTGGAAAATGGAGAAAGCCGCCCAAATTGGCTGAGCGAAGTTGAAAAGAGTTCTTGAAATATTGGCAGAACGCCTTCAGAAATACATTACTGATATCGGACACCACATGCAAAATGTTGTGTTCCACACTTGATTTTGTCAAATGCTATGTCATTACGAACAAAAATCTATCAATAAATTTTTACTTAAGCAAAAGGTATTAATTTTTGAGCTTTTAAAAAACGTCCATCCTTTCTGCCTAATCCTGTATATTATAAGTAAAGAATGCTTTCTGTATTTTCTTACCTCGTTGATGTGTTTGTAGGTCTTGATGAGATCAACGGAGAGTTTCCGAAGGGGGGCGGTGTGGGGTTCGCGGAAGTGGTGTGGGATGCGCGCCTGCATGGCCTGGATGTCCTGGGGCGTGCCGGCGGCACCGAGGGATGCGCTCAGCTGCTCCTCGGCGATGAGCCGCCCGTACAGGGGCACGTGCCGCGCACCGCCCCCTCGGCCCCCGCATTCCCCCACCACCACGCCGCCGCTGCCACCGGGTACTACAACAAGAAGATGATAGTGTTAGACATACAGATCAACAGTGGTAGACTTTGTTTTAAGAGACAAGTTGATTAAGTTGATCTCCCGTAATTGTTGCAACTATGAAAGATAGCTGCATATGCTATTCCATGAATGAACAAACAATGGGGTATTCAACCATTACAAAGAAATAGCAAACATCAATAATTATAAGGTAGCATACTTTACACTAAGAATTTTAGTAAAATGAAATCGGTTATTATCGTAAAATAATCTACCGTTGTTTTTTATTTGAATTCAAATAAAGGACTATTCGCGAGTGAAGAAGAGGAGGAGCTTAGCGCGTGACGTAACAATATGGCCGGTTTAAGGTAGATGCTTCGTTTCCCGCAACTGTATACTTTTACATTGCGGCGTTTGAAATACAAAGTAATATTAATATTATAGTTAATATTAAATAAAAATAATGTTTCTAGTATGAATAACATTTTGAATTTTGCGAACTAGTCCGTTTCATATAAAAATTATGTTCAGCATTCTCTCGAATTTTGAATTTACATGATTCGAGTCTTTGTTTTCTTGAATCTACATAGTACTGCATTATTACAGTCTTTGGTAGATTAATGGAGAGATAAGTATTATTATTTTATTGTCATCTTTGTGCAGGCAGGTCTACAACTTTAGATTTCATTACGAAGTATTTTAATAAAGACACTAAGTAATTATTATCTTGTAGTTATACCCGGCAAAATATAATCTTGCTTTACAAAATGCAAGGAGCAAGCATTATTTTTACTGGTTCCTTTCCCATTTTTAAAAAATGAATGCATAACTTTCGTCTACCAACTATTTAAAATTGGCAAATTTCTCTAATAAATTTTTCTATAGAATTTAGGTTCTTGTTTTCGGGAAATTATGGAATTTAATTATTTCTGGATTTCTGCGTGCTAATGACGTACATAGATTAAACGCAACTAAAACGTGTTGAAGTTTTAGATTTTGTTATTATACTTTATTTCACGTAAGAATAGTGTTGGTTTAGTTAGGGATATATAAATTCTACCCTTTGATTGGTCAGAATATAAACCTATTTCACAGAAACGAAACAAATATCGCCTGTCAGTTATCAAATAAAATCTACAAAATTAAGTGATGTTTAACCATATTTTGTTGCAATTTTAGATTTTGACATTTTTACAGATAAATATATTTATTATTGACAAAGCTTGGTTTCACAAATTTAAATTATTTATTCAATGCATGTAAAAACGGTAGGCTGTTAAGAGTAATCTACTATTTTCTAACGTAAAACGAAGTATAGCCTACAAATTTCAATGCAATCGTGATTTATTTGGTGACAGAAACGATGCGTTCGCCGGTACCTCGGCTAGGACTTACTACCATGTACTAGTTCATATTTTCGCCGCTAGACGTCATATTACTCTATTTCACTAGCGAATAGCAACACTACTCTCACTACTGTCAGCCTAAATACATTCTCACAATGTTTCATGAAATAGATTCAATTAATATTTATATTAAATATCTTATTTATTTTAAACATTTTTCTTTATTTGTGTATTCATTTCTAATTAATTTGACAGGAGAAAGAAGCCTTAATAAAAATTAATGAAAGTACGTTCCAAATACAGACAATGCAGATACCACAACATTAACTGTTTGAGAAGCATAACCAGCTCGGGACTATGACGTCACAAATAATTTCAGACATTCAAAAATTCAAATCCTGCTTACTAATTCGAATTTTAACATCGCGTTTTCACCAATATTCCTAGATTTTTATATATTATCAGATTAAAAAGAACATCAGTAGAATACCCCATTAAAGACTGAAATACTCCAACATTACGCGCACAGAAAAAAAAAAACTACCATTGCGCATAAAGGAAGAGATATTAACAGTTTCTCTTGTTTCACGGAGAAAACATACTTTATTGGTTAATTTTTGCTGTAAGGGACACAAAAAAATGACGTCACGAGCAAGGAAAAAATAGAACAATGTGCTAATTTATGCCTCAAACATGCATTGTATTAATCCCAAATCTGCAGTAAGACTACTTCTATAATAACGGAGTTATTTGACATTTTTTAAAATCGGGATTTTCAATTTTTATTAAGTTCCTTTCAAATTGTCCGAAATTGTAAATTTTCTCAACGGAATTTGAATTGGAATTAGTTATTTGACGTTTTTTAAAATCGCGATTTTCAGTTTTTATTAAATTCCTTTCAAATTGTTCGGAATTGTAAATTTTCTCAAAGGAATTTGAATTAGGACTCAAAACTGCAAAACATTGCCCATTTAACCGACCTCGGAGCTTATAGTTCCCGAGATCCTAATGATTAGCCACTTAATTTGAGAGACCTGTGTAAACTGCACTTTATTCCAGTTAAGAATGGACTTGGGAATAAGAGCGGGCTTAGGATTCCAGCTTTTTGATTGATTTAAACGCAAACAATATCAAAAAATATATAGCAAAACGTTCAAGTCAGCTGTTGAACGTCGTAAGAGTTAGAGTTGCAGTAGATGTGTTTCTATATTATAATATACTGTAAACTATGCTATTATACTCCTTTAAGAATCCGATCTTTTACTAAAGAATTAAAAAATATCAGATTTTGTCGTTTCGAACTGTCAAGTATGTCTTGCACGAAAAATAAAACTATACTCCATTCACTGACATGAGAGAATGTGAAACTAATTTAATAGAATGACTTGTTTTTGTTCAAGAATTAAGCCTGAATTACATTACACTTTTTCTGGCTAAAATCTAGTACCTAAATTGGAACTAGATTTTAGATTTTAGTCAGAAAATGTGTGTAATGCAAATCAGGATTTAACGCGACCAAGTTTCACACTAGAACTTTTTCTGACTTTTTTCCAAACTAGATCCGACGCTATTTATCAACCAAGTTTCGCACTAGACCTGCGCAGTGAGTGCTTACTTCAATGATGCCAACGTATGTTTAAACGTCAAAATATTTTGTTTGTATTTAAAGTACATACCACATAATCACTTAAATTATTTATACTTTCATAATGTCATCCAAAAAGTGGATCCCGAAGTGGTTAAAAGTTTGGTAGTTCTTTTTGAATTACAACCCGTTTTATTTAAGGTAATTTATAGGGCTAGGACTTCGAACTGGGTATTTAGTTATATGGGAAAGAACCACCCACCCGGACCAAATGGAATACGGGTCGGAACCGATTTTTCACCCATTAGACCCATAAGAACCACAAACCCATATTACCCGTAAGAACCACAGACCCATATTACCCGTAATGGTATCTGTCTTATAAATCGAGATATGTTTTACTTGTTTTATTATTGTACAAATTACTGATTTATCTTTTAAAACTAATTGTATTATCTATGTGAAGTGTTTAATCAAATAAATTAACTTAATTAAATAAAATTATTTTTCAACGGTACGATTATTTAAACAGATAGGAACGTAATAATACATCTTACGGGTGATATGGTTCTTACGGATAATATGGGTGTGGTTCTTACGGGTAATACGGTCTTATGGGTGAAGAATCGGTTCCGACCTGTATTCACTAAAATACGGGTGGGCGGGTGGTCATATGGATCCACTGGTATTCCGAGCACTAGAATTTATATTAAATAAATGAGTTAAAAGTACAAGATATTTGCCTGTTTTAGGTTAACACGCAAATATTCCACAAGAAAGCAAACTTTGTCAAAATGTGAAAATAGTTGGCTACACTGATTTCATGCGTCAGCTGTTTGGTTTAAACGACGCCATATTAACTTGGATGAAATCTAGTTTGCTTTTAAGTCGAAAAAAGTTTCTTAAATCTGGTTCTGAATTCAGCCAGAAAAAGTGTAATGTAATTCAGGCTTTAGTTCCATATTCTCTCGTTTCAGCGAATGAACTTTAATTCATTATTTTTAAGTATGTAAAGCGGGCTGGCTCCGAAGCGCCATCAAGTCCATTCTTAACTGAAATTAGGTATAGTTCTAATTATTTATTATAAAAAATGAAATTACCTCCAAACCACCAATCGTCGTCATCTTGGTAGAAAGTAAGAGGTTCGTATAAAATTTCAATGAGCATTCACGAAAAACACATATAGAACTTGCATATAAAACACAAAAATCATTTTAGTAACATATTCCATGTCCATGTAATGTTTCATATATTACTTCAGTTCGTCAATCTATAAAAATCATCCCAAATTCCATTTCCACTTCTTCCAAATTTTAGTAAAACTTAATCCTAGTTACTTTTAATAGCCATTTTGTACTTATTTTGTTTCAAATGATCAAACAAAAACAATTTTGATGAAATCCACAAATGTCAATGTCATGCAATGAAATTTTGAAGTGTAACAATACCGTGTATTGTTTTTCAGACAACTATATTTTAAAGTTTTTTATTTAAAACAATTTATATGATATCGATATAATAAATTCGTTCGAAGTCAGAATAAAACTATGAAGATAAAAATAATAATGCGTGCTGGCCAGCCAAGCAGATTTATGCTTCCAGGACAGTAATGATTTATTTTGTGGACAGTGTCCAGCCAGAATGATATTGGAATAAATTTTTCCTTGTTGCAAAAACTATTCATGATTTATTTTTATTATGAATAGTTACTTGCTTAATACAGGGTATTCGGAGAATAGGGGCCATATTTGAAAAACGCATCAGACAAGAAAAGAAATTCATGGGGCGTAAAACCGTACTTGCTCAGAAAAAAATCCAGGAGTTTTGCAAATTAGCAGGTTAGTACAGTTTCATATCCTGAATAAAATACTAAATTTGCGACCTTGGGGTGCTGTCGCTCGCTTCGCCATATTGGAAAATGGCAGCTAAAATAAGTTTTTGACAATATCTCCTTTCTAGTATCTCCTAGATAAAAAGTATGAGAACGAAATTAAAGCTCGCTATTTTTATACAAAAAATCTGTTGTGGCCAGCACAAGACCTCTCGCCATTTCCATTTTAGGCTATATAAGTATTGTACTGCACTTCGCTTTCGAACCATCGTTTTATAACAAAATATTACAGAACTTTACCCAAATATTGTTTTTTATTGTATTTAACATGTCTTCTGCACACATATAATTCTAATTATATATATTTTTCATTGTATGAGGAAGTTTCTAAATATGAGAGATTGTTCCAATTCATTAACCAGATAGGCGGTATTTCTGATGGATATTTGTATTTTACCACAATTTTACCAATAATTTCAAATATTTAATTAATAAAACAATAAGAAAAATTAAATATACTTCCCAGAAAAAGCTATCAGAATGTCACTAAAACTGTTGATATTTGACAATGACATGTGTCATGTTATAAACATTGGAATTTGTCAACTGGTTTCCTTAGTGCCTTAGCCTCTGCGATTAGTGTACTCTATAAATTATAGTGTCTTTATCTCTAAATCTATACAAGATATAATAAAAATTTTAAGTGTATTAGATGGAGAATTTTATGTTCTTCAATATTTAATAAAAAGAAACTCCCAAAATTATATTTAGAAGAATTTTTTTTAAGAAACTACTACTTCCGGTTGTTCAATTGTTACCAAAACCTTTTCAGCTCTTCCCAGGAATGTGAGATTGAAGAAACTGCAGTTAAATATTTTTTAAGGCTTATAGTTTTTGAGGAATCGTGTCTACAACATCCTGACATACATACACACACACACACACACATACACATCCACACACACACACACACAGATATCATTTTAAAAATGTTATAATCGGATTCTAGGGACCTTAAATCGTGCTTATTCAATAAAATCTGGATATGCAAATTTTAGCATGAATCCAATACCTCTCTTAGCGAGAGGTAAAAAGTATGAAAACGAAAATTAAATTGTTTTTATACAAAAAAAGGATTCTTTCATTAATGAATGTCATAATTATCATTTTATTTTGTGAGAATGAAGTCCAACCCTTCGAACAAAATAATCGGCAATTATGAAAAGAGTTCTTTCAACTTTAAAGTAACATTTTACGCATTAAACTGTCATTTTTAAGCAACGAAAATGACAATCAAAAAGTTGTTATAAAACGCTAGTATAAAAAATGTTTTTATCAACGATTTCCTACAATAGTTATTTGTGTACTAAGGGTGCAAAATGCTACATTGTCGCACGAGCATGAAGCAATGATGCAAGAGCGGCAATGTCATTTTGCACTCGAACTCGAGGAACACAGAATATTTTTCCTACAACTGTCCTATAATATTAAAATAAAATGAATTAATTAATATAAGTAAAATTATTCCAATATTCTTTATTTGAGTACACTGATATGTTACTAAGCGACTAAAACATTTGTCACATAAACGTTGTCAACATCAACAACTACATTTGTTTATTGTTTATCCATGAAAATTGTGTCATTGAGTGTAAAATGTGCCTGTGAATTTTCTGGTACTCATCCAGTATTATCAGAAGCAGGAAATTTTGCTGTTTTAAATCTATTGCCAGCTAAATAAATATGAAATTACTTACAATCAATTTTAAAAAATGGTGTATTTTTTATTCAATCTTGTGACAGTGAATAAAAGTGTTTGTCGCCCTAGTGCGCAAAATAATTTTCCGTACGTTGCCCAGGTTACATTGGTGTTGTTTAAAAATGACATATTTTGCGTTTCGAAAACAATGAAGAAATGTTACGTTTTTTGACAGTTGCAGGAAAATTTAATTTTTTCATCAACCACTCTGGTATGTTCAAAGACAAAATAACGAGGTTTTCAAGTTCGTATTCGGCCTGAAAATCGTTTTCATATTATGTACTACACGATTTTTGCCGATGACCGGCTCGCGAGTTACTAACAACTTATGTAACACATGAAATTCTTCTAATATTCTAAACATCTGAAAATTGGCTCATTTTTCCTTTTTCATCTAAAATTTCGACACGATTAAACATAAACAACATTACGTAGTTAATAATGTGGAAGTGATATTATATTACAGATATTTAAATTATTTCAATTCGATGAATATCGCTACAAATGAGTCATATTTATAAAATTTCAAATTCGATGTTACAGATTATCAAACGTACAAAATAAAATATGTTTGTGATTTAGGCGTAGAATTTAATTTCTATAATTTAAGAGAATTCCTTGAATTCCATTACTCTAAACTTGTGTAGCGTTATGCGTAAAAAAAATTGTTGTTTTGAATCATAATTTCTCGTACTAAAACAATTTCCAAAGAGCAATAAACAATTAAAAAGCGTGCGTCTATTTGTAATCTCTAACAACTCCCGAAAAATATCATTGTTGGTCAATAAAACGATGATTCCATTCCGTTCTGTTGTCTATGATCTTCACGTTAAGCATCTAATAAACAAAACACAAGGAGGAAAAAGTCCGGAGTCCGGAGTTAAAAAGAGTGGAGGAAGGCGAGATCTCAGGCCAGCGGAGCAATAAATTTACAACAGTAAATCTCCAGTACTGTGGCGCCGCCAAACAAACGAGTTTCAAAATGGCGCAACGCATGAAAAAACCGCGCCACGCTAAAAACAATACTTTATACATCCAAAGTGTCGCACAAGAGAACATATACCCCTTGAGAGGGAAGAACAAGATGAGAACGTGATATGGATGCAAAATCGAGAAGTCATTTTCATGACGAATTCATACACACACAAACATTTATATCTGCACAGGGTGATTTATAACAAGGGTAACAAACTTTAATGGCTTATTTCTCAAGACATTTTAAATAAACAGTGTCATTATAAACGTAAGTCCTTATTTTTTAGATTATTGCATTTATAACTAACACAAAACACAGAACACAATTTAGCATAGAAAATATACAATTTGGTCATACGGAAAATAATATATCCATTTATATATAATATTATATGATGACATATTTGTACCGTGCGGGCGCAGGGCGCTTACCAGGCGTCACCTCACGGGCACTCATATTACCGATATCTGCGATAAAGCAGATTGGCACACCCAGAAATGGGTAATATGCCGTAATGATATATTTATTTATTTATTTATATTCTGTCTGTGCTGTGCGCCCTATGTTTTTCGTGCATCTTCGTAACACTTCGAAGAAGTTCGAATAAATATTTGTAAATACCGCTACGAGGGGAAACGTGTCAGTTATTTGTTGGTTAAAATGGATGACATCAAACTTATTTGTATAAATTTAATCATAAATAACAAAACAAAATAATAACACGAACCCGAAATCAAATAAGACAAAATTTATAAAAAAAAAATCTGTTGTGGCCAGCACAAAACCTTCCGTCAATTCGATGTATTTTGTACATATCCTATACCAAAAGTTCCTTGAAAAAGATTCTATATATCCTGTATAATTGTAACAAGAACACACTATTTTTTACATATCCATACTGAAAGTTCCTTTGAAAAGATTCTAAAATCTAATAAAATTTTAATACGAATACGAACGTACATTATGTATTGCACTTAACACTTCCTCCTGCTTCAACTTTTCCCTATTTTATTAGAAGTCGCTGTTTCTTACTCTTCTCTTCTACTCATTCCTGTCCAAAGCACCTTCGTGACACAGTTCTTCCTCTCTCAAATCTTCTGCTATATAGTCCTTCCATCTTCTCTTTTGCCTTTCTCGTACTTCTGGCATTATAAGTTCCTATCTTGAGGCGAGGCCGCAAATGCAAGTCACTGGCGAGGGACACTCTGTCACATATCACTTTCAGATCATATACTTTCCACTTTGGTTTTGCACTTGCCACTGACATCTTTCAATTAGATTTTATTTGAATATATCTGTTGATTTCATAATTTTTGCAAAGCTGACTGATTTTAGAAAGTTAATCTCTCTTAATCTCTCTATAACTCTATATCTATTGAATATGAAGGAAAATGTATAATCGAACCGTATAGAGCATAAGATATTCTTTCTATTGATAATCACATAAAATGTCGAAAATGATATTTAACTGCGATTTTTCAAGAAAAACTGTTAAGAACTTTAAATAAGGGTACTTCCGGTTGACCAATTATAATCAAAATCTAATCAGCTCTTCATAGGGTTGTAAGGAAGAGGAATACGAAAGAATAATAATTTTTAGAATTGTAGTTTTGGAGTTATCGTCGGAGAAAAATTTGTCACACACACACACACACACACACACACACACACACACACACACACACACACACACACACACACACGGAGACACACACGGAGACACACACACGGACACACACACACATACATACATACATACATACATACATACATACATACATACAGTCATCATCGTAAAACCAGTAAAATCGTATTGTAGGGACCTTAAAACGTGCTTATTCATTAAAAACTCACCGCCGAATTTTTTGACCAAAGACAATACCTCCCTTACCTAAAGGTGACGGAAGGTAAAAATCACAGTCAAAGACAAACATATGTTTTACATCTTATTATTTGAAAATGACAGGTACTTCTTCTTTTACTTCTTATTTTCATTATACTTTGTGTGACTTTATAAAACCCCCTGACAAAGTTCTTTGTTTTCTATGCTAAATTAATCTGTGCTAAATCATGTTCTATATTCTGTGTTAGTTATAAATCCATCTTTACTCCCTTAATTGGCGACCTTGTTGAAATTTAACACAACTCTGGTGACGGGGTCTTTCATAACCCCATTGATTTCACCTTTAAAAAAAATATATTTGCTTTAATTTTTTTTCTAAAACTGTCAAAAAAAGTTGATATGTGTATATTGATATCAGTAAGTATGCGAAACATGTCATTATTTCATTAATTACGTAACCATAATAAGTGTATTTCACGGTGCTATTATTTCATACACTGGGCGCATTATTTTGTGCACTGTGCACATTTTTTCGTGCACTATCTCGCGAACACTTTCAAAATCAGATATAAAATGAAAAAAATATATTTAAAATGATTATAATATTAATAAATGACTTAAATAAATTTTGTATTAAACTTTAGTAAAAATTCAAAATTAAATGCATCAAAATTTATTGGAATATTCTATTATTGTCTGTCATAATGACAAGACGTCAACAGAGTCTAATTTTTAAAAATAGTTACACCTATTTCCTAAATAATAAATTGTAGAAAAAACATTGTGTGCACCTCGTGCGCGAAATATATGTTTAGTGCTCTCGAGTGATTTTTTTTAAAAAAACTTAACTCTCGTGCTCTAAACATATATTTCGCGCACATGGCACACAAATAAGTATTGTTTTCTTGCGTGAAAATGTAAAATTTACTGCATATACTTGTCTGAGTCTGGTAAAGTAATTAGTTTTCAAATGGCACCATGTCAAAGATTAACAGAGTTTACCCGTTTAAAATTTTCTTCCACTTGTGTATCAAGACTCTTTTCAAAGCATCGTGTGCCATAATCAAGTTAAGTTCATTATCTTTATAAATTAACAGGATATACGGATTAAAACTTATTAAACGGTACGTTATTGTTCCGGTAATTAAACAAAAACATGATTAAAAATAAAAAGAGAGTAGAATGCAGTAGAATTTCCATAACGCACCGAAGTAAAGAAGTCAACGAATCTTCCAAACCTTCACTAACAAGAAGTCAGTTTTCTTCAAGAAGCCTAAATATTTTATTACAGTATATAATTCATTATAAAACTGCTTTTGCACACTTTTTATAACATTCAGAATCAACAAGACATGAATCAAGGACCAACCTATGTCTAGTCTTATTGTTCCAAAATATCTTGCTTTGGAATTTATTGTATACTTGGACTAGCCCTGCGACATATTGGCTCGTAACACGACCACGGTTTTAACTAAAACACTGTTTTAAGAAATGTCAAATTTTATTATTTAATGTTAATAATAAATACTATCAAAATTATCAAAATATAATTTTAAAGCAGAACATAGTTTGTATTCAAACAAATCGATTTTTGAATTTCACATTTCTTAAAACAGTGTTTTAGTTAAAACCGTGATCGTGGTACGTGCCATATTGTGACTAAAAATCTGTTTGACCAGCACAAAACCTCTCGCCATTTCCATATTAGGCTATACTTATAAGTACTTATAGTATTTAACATTTCTGGTACACACAAAAATTCTAATTACATCTATTATTCACATATATTTACGTCTATAATTTTAAATATATAATTAAAAGTAAAATAATAAATATTAAAAGTACATCCCAGAAAAAGCCTTGAGTAATGTATCTGGATTTTTGACACTGACACTTTTCTGTCAATTACAAACATTTTAATTTTTCAACTGGTTTCCATGGAGTTGTTTGAGCTGTGAGATTCTTTACAACGGATTATCTACAGGGTGTTTACGGTCTTTTTGTTTTATTTTTAATGGGTGATACTACAGGTCAAAAGAAGACGAAAAACATTAAAACACCTTAGTAAAATATTTATAATAAAAGAGATATAATTTTTTTTAGTTTTTATAAAGGGGATGTAAATTAATGTTGAAAAAAGTTGTAGTAACCTATGTAATGACAAATTTCACTCTTTTGTTTTTTAATTTGTTTATCTGTCAGTTGCAGTCTGTTGCATGTTGTTCTTCGTGGTCATTTTCAATACAGATTTTCTGTGAACGTATGGGCCGGATTGGTGAATTCACAGTTGATTGGCCCCTTTGTGTTGCCAGAACGACTAAATGCTAATAATTATTTATTTTTTTTGCAAAATAATTTGCCAGAACTTTCAGACGATGTTCCCTTAAATGTGCGTCAAGATATGTGGTTTCTCCACAACGGTGCACCGGCGCATTTCAGTCGTCTCGTACGTCATCACTTAAACCATGCATTTGGAAATAAGTGGATTGGTCGGGGCGGTCCTGTTTCTTGGCCTCCGCGGTCACCTGACTTAATACCATTGGACTTTTATTTGTGGAGAGTGGAGACATATGAAAGACATGGTATACACCACCGAAATTATCGACACTGAAGACCTCCGTAACCGGGTGGAAGCAGTAGCGGCGGAAATTCGACAAGGCATGGGCCTTGCAACGTACGTTAATTCATGGATACGCCAAGCAAGACTTTGCATACAGCAGCAGGGTGATAACTTTGAACATCTGTTATAAAGCGCTTATCGTTCTGTTTTAATTCCATAAAAATAAAAACTAAAAAAAATTCGTATCTCTTTTATTATAAATATTTTACTAAAGTGTTTTAATGTTTTTCGCCTTCTTTTGACCTGTAGTACCACCCATTAAAAATAAAACAAAAAGACCGTAAACACCCTGTATAGAAGATATAATAAATGCATAGGATAGAGATTTTATATACTTTGTAATAACATAAATTTTTAAAAAATAGTATTTAGAAGATATTTTTTTAAGAAACAACTACATCCGGTTGACCTCTCTTAGCGAGAGGTAAATAAAAAGTTGAAACAGTTTAGGTAAAGTGTCTTATGCAAAACAAACGAGGCGTGATAATAAACACTATTAGCATGGCCGTCCATGTTTTTAATTACCTCCTCGTTAATTAATAAACATTTGCTATAAACATTAAAACTCGCTCTGAGCTGAGGCGACCGTGGATACGAACGCTTCACCAAATTCTTGTTTATGATGTTGTTTGCAATTCATAAAAACACGTTCACAGTTGCCTGTTATATTTATGGGGCAAATAGTCCCATGTGCATTACGCAGTTATTTTTCAACCTGTCAACTGGAAATGAGCTTACATAATGTCGACCCGATTTTCGTCATCATACCCCCAACAATGGATTATTTCTCGCTCAAGACAAATACCCACAAAGGGGTTTCGTACGCGAATTTTATCCAACAGTTTATAACTGTTTAAATGAACTGCAAGATTGGCATATTCCACTGAAGACAACATAAATAGGGTATACGAGGTGTGGCAATTATATAACAGGATTTTTTACCTCCCGCTACCCTTGGTAAGAGAGGTATAGGGATCGTGCTAAAAATCACATATCGAGATTTTAGTAAATGACCACGTTTTAAAGTCCCTAAAATCCAATTTTCACAATTTCAAGATGATGTGTGTATGTGTGTGTATGTATGTGTGTGTGTGTGTGTGTGTGTGTGTGTGTGTGTGTGTGTGTGTGTGTGTATGGATTTTGTCTTCGCTCTAACTCAAATACTATCATTCAGAAAATTCTGAAACCTTGTATTTATACCCTATTCTAATATGAAAAGAAGCCATTAGATTTTGTTGTAAATCGGATAACCGGAAATGGCACTTTACCTGAAGCTCATAATGGTTTTTCTTCAAAAAATACCATTAAATGCCATTTTTTCGCATTTTATGTCTTATGAAAATTAAAGATTATTGAATTTTCTACAGGAATACATTAATACTTTTTCTATATATTTTACAGATAAATTTAAAAATATTTTTTTTTATTAGTCGCGAAGCCTAAGATAAACACAATTCCTTTGTTACACAGTTCATATTTCAAATGAATGTAACTGACAGTAAATTAAATGTCACTGTCAAAAAACTAATCACTTCAAATTAATAATAGTGACATTTTAAAAAGAATATAGAAAATAAAGCAATAGTTTTCTGCAATGGAACAGTCTGCAGCGTTAGTAAATACGTATGTATTTAAATTAATAAAAATTAAATAGCGGGATGTTTTGTGTTCGCCAAATCAGATTTCTTACAAAACGTCCGTCCTTAGTGCCCAATCATGTTTATTTATTTCTTTGAAAGTTAAATTCTAAATAAAATTAATTAAACTATATTACTAAAATAATATATGGGAAATTTCTCAATGAATTTTGAAAGCTATTTCAAAATGAATTTTATTCTTTTATGCAGATTTCTAATATTTCCTCCAAATGCATTTTTGCGCATTTCCATTTTCATATTTTATGCTTTGGAATAAATTCTGGAAAACATCCGCAAAATTATTAAAACTAAAGAAAGGTCAAGACAATAATTTTTAATGCCAGTTGTAAGTCAGGAAGTCATACAACATCGTCGAGCATAACCTAATTTATTTGGGTTGGAATTTTATTCGCATTTTTTGCGATTTTAACATGCGTGACTCCATCTTGTTTACATCAAGTGACCAGTGATATTAAATGGACTTAACGACAGTTGACTATAATGGCTTAGGGCTATAACTCTCTCATAGAAGGGCTAGGGCAGGACCGTATTAATATTTTTCGGGGCCCGAGGAGTTCCCTTTGGATTTCAATTATTTTTCTTGTTTGAAAGGTTACTACTGAAACCAGGGCCGGATTTATTTCAGTAGATCTCTCATGCCAGAATATAAATTGCTGATACAAGTACTGTTATGTCCCGCAAAACTCATATAACCCATTTTTGGGTAAGTTTTCAAATATCTTTTTGTACTTCTACATACATTTTTAGCAAGGTGATCCTAAATTTTCAAACCAAAAATTAATACCTCTTTTAATTCCAGAGATATTTGCGTTTAAAATTGGACCCCAAAAATTTCATTTTTACCTTCCGTCACCTTTAGGTAAGGAAGGTATTGTCTTTGGTCAAAATATTCGATGGTAAGTTTTTAATGAATAAGCATGTTTTAGGGTTCCTAGAATACGATTTTATTATTTTTACGATGATGTCTGTATGTGTGTGGGCGTGTGTGTATGCGTATATGTGTGCCTGTGTATGACAAAAGTTTCTCCGACGATAACTCCAATACAATTCTAACAATTATAATTCTTTCTTATTCCTCTTCCTTACATCCATTTGAACTGATTACATTTTGGTCAACCGAAAGTTCCCTTATTTGACGTTCTTAACAGTTTTTCTTGAAAAACGCAGTTAATTATCACTTTTTGACATGTGATTATCAATATGAAAGAATATCTTATTGTCTATACGGTTTGATTAAACATTTTCCTTCATATTCAATAGATATAGAGTTAAAGAATTATAAATAGTTTAACTTTCATAAATTAACCAACTTTGCTATAATCATAGAAACAGCTGATATATTCAAACAATTCTAATTGACAGATGACAGTGTCTAGTGCAATTTACGTAGTGTATGTTTGTGTTATAATTTTATTGGATTTACAGGATCTTTTCCAAGGAAGTTTCGGTATGGAATTTTTGGAAATAGTATATGTTCGGGTTACAGTTTTACTGGATAAATAGAATCTTTTCCAAGGAACTTTTGGTATAGGATTTGTACAAAATACATAGAATTGACGGAAGGTAATGTGTGGCCACCTCAGTTTTTTAAAATGTTATATGAAGGAATGTCCGGAAACTTTTCGTTACAAAGTTACAGCCGTTCAGACACATTTATATTAATAACTCTTGTAGTAGTTGCACTAAAATTTTGGAACTTGGTACTACTTATTTAGATGCATTATCTTTAAAATCTCTTATCTCGAACGACCATCTTAGATTGTTATCTGGTCCAGAACCCTTCAATCCTACCTACTTTCTATTGTTTCTGTATCTCAACAAGACGCGTCTCATTTGGGGAAGCCATGAACGTTTATTACACTTATAAAATATTTCTTTAGATTTAGTTTCAATTGTACTCGTAGTATGCCAAGCTTTCAAAAAAAAAAATATAGTCTTATAATTAGTTTATTAAAACATACACGTTACATTTTTTTTTTTTAGCAAAAATAAAACAAATATTTTCACTTCTAGATCAAAAACTGTAAATTTTAAATAAAATAAAACATATAAAATACATGACATGTGTTCGTTGTGAAATAATATTCTAGAGAACTACTACGCGATGAATAAAATATGCAGTCCAAAAAGAATGCAGCAAACATAGATGTGATTAAAATTTCGGAATATGAAATGTTTGCAGTAGCAACGCATATCATCGATTTGCCCAAAGGTCAGAGTTCACCTCCTACACGTGAGTGAGGTGGGTGTTTCTCGAAAATGTGCAAATTATATTTCACTATAAATTCCACTCATTACCCATATTGTTTCCCATACTTTGAACTTTATAGAAACCGGTGATTTTATAAATTACCCTCCTACATAAACATTACATTAAATATTGAAGTTTTCATTGAGAAATTTGTTTCGATATGGAGAATAATAATGTAGATGTCGTTTTTCTTTGCTCAAGTTATTTTTCCAAAGTTCACTAACCGACAAAATATGATACATCCATCAGATAATGATACTGCAAATTTTGTGAGAAGCTACGTAGAGTACTTCCGCATAGAGGGTATACAAAAAGTGTATGTATAAAATATTTGATTTATTATCTTTGTATATTAACTTCCTATATTTGTACAAATTTTATTTTATATTTATTTATGTAGCAAAAGTGGTAGGTGCAGTTTTTCGGTCGAGAATGCTTGCAACGCCAAGGCACGATAAGAATACATTTTATCAATTTTATTCCGTTACGATGACAAATAATAAGAATATTAATGTAAATTATTCAATTTTTAAGAAGTACTGAGATGTGAATTCCAGGAACTCTTACTTTACGCAGCAAAAATATTTTGTAGTAAATACAACAATTTGTGTCAGTACACTTGCTTGCAAAAAAAATCCCGCATACCTAGTTTTTGCTGTATTGAGTCGGTCTTGAATTTTAACTTGTCAGTGTCGCTAATGTAAATTAAGATGCCACAGTTAACAGAAAACGAGAAATACATACTGGTTGTTCTTTCAATTTTCTGGAATATATGTATATGTAATTTAATAGGATCTTAAACCGCCACCACGAAGAAATAATAAAACATGTTACCTAGCTACTACAACAAAATGAATACCCCAGAGGCATTGTCAATGGCATAATTAACGTTATAAAAAATAAAATAAATAATAATAATAATAACCAACAAAATAAGAATAATAATAATAATGAGCAAAATATTATAAATCAGGTCAACAACAAATATTTCTCATTAACGTACATAGATGGCATAGCTATGCAATTAAAGAAATTATTTACCGCGAATTTGAATGTAAATATGGCATTTAAACAAACAAAAACTGTAGGCAATTTATTCAGCAATTTAAAATCAAATAAGTCACATATCATATATAAAATACCATGTAAAGACTGTCCAGCTCAGTATGTAGGTCAATCAAGAAGATATCTACAAACTAGGGCTGATGAACACAAAAGGAATTGTAAGAATAAAAACAACAACAATGGGAAATGCGCTTTAGTGGAACATGTAGTATCATCAGGCCACAGTTTCGATTTTGACAATATAGAAATTTTGGACAATGAACAAAATCTACATAAAAGATTAACACTAGAAATGCTATATATCAATAATGTCAAAAATAATATTAATAAGAAAACAGACATAGCAAACTTAAGTAATATATACACAAAATATTTTAAAATTTAACACTAAAAATAAGAATAAATAAAAAGTACATTACATTAAACATGATTAAAATAAGAATAAGAATTAAAAATTTTTTATATAAAAAAATTGGCGGTAAATGAATAAAACACCTTCGGGAATTTACATGTTTAAACAAAAGTGAAAAATTTTCAAAGGGTGCTAACTTTTGTAACTTTTTTTAACAAAAACTAATTTTTACGTATTTTATCATTAATTCTATTTTTTTTTAACTATTGACGTCCAAATGTGTGTTGTTTCGTGTTATTTATTTATTTATCTATTTATTTATATATTCGAAAAATATTAATGTCAATCTGTATTATTAAAACAAAATCACGTGAGTAAACTAACAATATTTGTAAAACAATATGTACATTTAAATTATTTATAGCTCATGAAGAAGGCAAATGAGTTGCCGAAACCGGTATTGGCCGATTTTGAATTAAATTATTATTGACTGCAATCCAGGACTTTTATTCATCCTATATTTATTTATATTTATTTATAAGAAAGCTGCATAACACACATTTTTTAATATTATTTATAAAAATAATAAATAAGAGAGGTTCAAGATGGGATCTCTGCGGTTCACCAGAAGTGGTAGGGAAATATTCAGATTGATTTAGTGTAACACATTATTGTCTATTACTATTATCTGAACCAAAAGAGCAAATTACCATGTACACCGAGTCTCTCTAACTTTGACTATCAACTACAACTTGTACAATGAATATCTTGCTCTACAAAAGATAAATTACTGACATGATAGAGACAACAGTGACCACTCCATTGACAATTGATTCAAAATCTGTGCCAGTGTACCTAATACTAATGAGTACATTTAAAATATACGTTACGTTGGTGCAACCGGCCATTACACTCTATAATACTCATTTTTTTCGTAGTATTTTTTTATTTCAAATTGCTCGTACACAGTATTCTAGTAGTTGATGGGGGAGTGTTCAGTAAATAATCAAATATGCTATGAAAGGTTATGAGCGATCAACCCCAAATAAAATAAACAGATTTACTCGTTGAATTTAGAGAAATATTTCGTTTTTACGGCATTCAAATCTTGGGGCAGATGATATTCTACATCTAAATGACATTCGTTTTATGGAAAAAATGTCAGTAGAATCCAGGCCTGTTCCGGAAATCGTAAATGTGTAAATCGGAGGGCAGTAGGCAATCCTCCAGGCGATCCAAGTCGATTTCCTCTACTGGTTTTTGATGTATCTGTCGTGATAACATTATTGGCTGGATAAACGACCAAAATAGCCCATAAATGATTCAATCTTGAGAGCTTGAAACTGCACGGCATCAATACAGCCCCCACCCAGGTCCGTATTTATTAAGAAGGCCCTCAGAAGTTCTAATGACTTACAACCTTTTAGTTTATGTTTTGTATATATTTTTTTATTTGAAACCAATATCTCGGCAGCATACACTGCTGCGTTCTTCAGGAAAAAACAAATAAATAATAACAAAACAGTAGTAACAGATTTTCGATAGCAAAATAACGGATCTGGACTGCAAAATAAGAGTGGAGTGAGTCAGCTCTTGTTGTAAGACCTGCACAAAACTCTCACCAAGTTATTTTATACATATCATTGAAGCTGCAGCCACATTCACACATTCACCAACCAACTATGTTCAAAGTCACTAGAACGTACTTTTTCCTAATTTCCAGGGGCTAATGTGTAATGAATGTACACACAATGTACATTCGCCAAATGGTGTGATAACAGTATACAATGTTTGCCGGAAAATGTATACGTTATTCCGAATATATACTTTTACTGTAACATTTACAGGATGGTGGCGGTTACGAGAGACCATGAGATTTTAGTTTTATGAAATTTCCTGTTCTCCTGTTCATTTTATGGCAAAAACTGTAGAGTACAAATATAAAGTTGTACAGAATTCAAAGTTGTATATAATATTGTATTACATGTTTTATTATTGTTTTTGGTTTCTTCGCGTCCCTGAGTGACGGGTCGCGAACCTGGGAGAACCGGGTTCGATCCCGACAGACGCCAAATATTTCCAATTTTAAATGGCACAAAAGTGACCCCTGTGGTGCAATCTCCACACCAGCTATGAGTGCCCGTGAGGTGTCGCCTGGTAAGCGCCTACACGAAAATATATCGTCATCATTACCGATGTCTACATGTGCTGTAGATTATGGCACACCCAGAAATGGGTAATATGCCGTGATGATATATTTATTTATTTATTTTATCACAATTTTAAAAAGAAATTTCAAAATTTTGGTTTATTGGTAGAGATCAATGGGTATGGAAGTTGTTTTCTTTTTTCTAGTTTTGTTGAATTATTTGTAAACGTCAAACGACATTTTAAAATATGAAAAAGATATAAATTAAATAATGAATGTTTATTCGAATGAGAAACGTGTGTATATTGTAAAGTAATATTAAGATTGAAATAATTACAAAAGAATACGTCATTTATTTTCAGTCAAATTATCGTTCGACGTTTATAAATAATTTTTGAAAACTAGAAAAAAGTTCCACGGCTATTGCTACTAATAAACCGAACTTTCAAATTATTTTTTTCTATTTTGCATCTGTAACAAAGCTGTTACAGTACTCAAAGGGGTTCGTTAATGGCTCATTCGAGTGCTGTAATAGATTAGTATAATTTATTTTTATAAGGTTGGTTGTTAAGAATTTCAAAAATATTAAATATCAAATCTCGTTAAATAAACGAACACCAACTAAGAATAAGAAGAGAAAAAATAAGAGTAGTAAAGTTAGAAAAAATAGAAAATATCGTATGGTGTTAAAAAAATAAAGTTAGAGTTGTCAAATGAATTTTTAAACGTCACACTAATACCACCAATTGACCAAATTCCCTAAATTTTGACACTACTATTTTTTATTTAAAAAAGGCATAGAAAGATAGAAAGCGCTAAATAGAAAAAATAGTATAAAACTCATTTCATAATGAGGTATTCCACCATAACAAAAAGTAAGAAAAATTTCAATTCAACTTAAAGTATGGCCCAATAAATATTAGTTAAAACAATGAAAGCATTTATTAAATAATTACTTTACGAGATATTTCACATTTGCTAAAAGGGGAAATTGACGTCATACAATTGTTATCTTTCTCTCGTAGCGTACTCAGAGCAGTGTGTGTGTGAGAAAGATAAGTATAAGGGGAATGTGACGTTACACTGATTTCTCGAAAATAAAATACTGTTAAACTAGGAACAATTAAGATTTTTTAATGAATTGCTTCAAAACTGAATGAAGTTTTATTTAAAATAATAAAAAAAAAAAATGAGTGGAATACCCCATTGTCAATTATTTTGTTGACAATGAAAATTATGACATTGGTTCTTTAATATACTATTTTAAAATTGCGAAGAGACCAAAAACATTTTTATATGCAACTTTTAATTCTGTACTACTTTGTACTCTACAGTTTTGCCGTAAAATAAATAGGAAAGCAGGAAATTGCACATAACTAAAATCCTATGTTAAATCTCTATGGTCACCCCTAACCGAAACCACCCTGTATACTAAAATCAATTCAATGTATGTTGAGACATATTTTACCTGTATCTTAGATTTCTGAGAAGAATAAGTTTTTAATTTAGTGCAATAACTTGCGGCAATAAAACTTTTACTTCAAAACTTGTTACTTTCCGTATTTAAGAGTTTATGTGGCGATATTTTTTATTCCCAGTAAAAATCTGAAAGCTTTTAAATATTTCTATGTAAGCATCGTTGATGTAAAAGCCGGAAAGTCGTATTTGTCGATCACGTAGATAAAATCCCAGGCGGCGACCTGGGGCTGTAGGGTCCAGAGCCGGCGACCGTTTCGGAGGACTCCGGACTGGTTCTCACCAATCCCAGTCACGAAGAGGTTTTATATTCATACCGACAGCACATATTTTACTTCATCGGCACTTCAAGCACGCGTCAATTTGTTGTTTAATTAAAACACGGTACACGTGAAAACGACTTTACAGCAGCCCTCTTACAGGATTTCGCAAACGGATAGCATGAAAGCTACCGGCATTTTATCAAGACAAGGTTTGTCCGAAAGACCTTACAGGAAAATATATGATAGTGCAGGCTACAATTATTAAGAATAATAGATCATTTTAAATAGTTACTTATTAGTCCAGTTGTCGGGTTATAAAATTAAGGCCTTATCTTACAAAGATATTTTTGATTTTTGGATATACTCGTATTTTATATTCAGAGGTGTTAATAAAAAGCCAAGTTTTCGACCTTGCGGAAGCATCGCCCTTTTGGTAAAATGATGCAATAATCGATATTTACCTCCCGTTATTCTTGGTAAGGGAGGTATAGGGATCGTACTAAAAATCACATATCGAGATTTTAGTAAATGACCACGTTTTAAGGTTCCTAGAATCCAATTTTAACATTTTCACAATGACGTCTGTATGTATGTGTGTGTGTGTGTGTGTGTATATATATATATATATGTGTGTGTAAGGTTTTTGTTGGCGCTCTAACTCAAATAGTATCATACAGAAAATTCTGAAACCTTGTATTTCTACTCTATTCTAATATGGAAAGACACCATTAGATTTTGGTGTAAATCGGATAACCGGAAATGGCACTTTACCTGAAGGTCATAACGGTTTTTCTTCAAAAAATACCATTAAATATCATTTTTCGCATTTTTTGTCATTATCAAAATTAAAGATTATTGAATTTTCTACAGGAATACATTAATATTTTTTCTAAATATTTTACCGATAAATTTAAAAATCATTTTTTTTTAAATCCCGAAGCCTAGGATAAACACAATTCCTTTGTTACACAGTTCATATTTCAAAGGAATGTAACTACAAATGAATGTCACTGTCAAAACACTAATCACTTCAAATTAATAATAGTGGCATATAAAAAAAAATATATTAAATAAAGCAATAGTTATATGCAATGGAACAGTTTGCAGCATTAGTAAATACGGAGGTATTTATTTAAATTAATAAAAATTAAATACCGGGAGGATTTTGGTTGCCCACATTAGATTTTTTTGAATGTTTCCTCACCAGTACTCATTAGAGAAAAAGTAGTTATATCAGTTTTGTAGAAGACAAAATTCCGTGTAGGATTGATCTAAAATATTTTTTTCCATAACCAACATATAGCGACCTACAGCGCCTAAAACCATGAGATATTGTCAAAATTTAGTAATAGTTATTTACTTACCAAGGCACTGAAGTTTTATTTTTTACTACGAATGTGGAATTTATTTGCTGAGGCCCTTAGGGCCGAGGAAAATGAACCATATGAGTGATAAAAAGGAATTTCAGTGTCGAGGTGCCTATTAAATTTTATTTGAAATCGGAAAATTGTGTAAATGAATGGAATATTTATTTTATAGGTTATGTTTAAATATAATCTGTCAGTCTGATATTCAATGTTGCTAATCTCGGACATTGAAGTTATCGTAAAGAACACCTAAAATGGGGGATTACGGCTCAATCGAATTAATGGAAAATAGTAAAAAAATACGAATGTATATGCTGAGTAACGAATATTAATAAAAAAACTGAAATGGTATAATTGAGATATTTCGGAAATAAAGGGTGTTTTGTTATAACGCTTCGACACTAATATGAAAATATTTTGATTGGCGACCGAGAAACCGCCTATACATGCATTACCAATAGCTTGTTAGGAGGTGGGATTACTACCAATGGAAGTTAAGAAATTCAAATTCGAAAGGAGGGGCTAACATTCCTGTACTACAGTTTCCAAACAGTTTTTATTTTAACATAAATTTCTTGCATTAAACTTAATAATTTAAATACACCTGTAATTATAAAGTATGTATACTTAAACAGTGTTATAATAATCATTTATTTTTATGTAAATATAACTTAAAGTAGCATATATTTCAAGAACATTTAGGTCCATGATGAAAACAGTTTGATATAAAAACACATAAATGTGACGTCACGTCAATCTTTTCAAAATTCGGGAGACCATAACTCGCTTATTAATAGGATTTTTTTCACCGGATTTTCATCAATAGTCTTAGTTTTCCTAATATTTTCAGATGAAATTATATATAAAAAAAATGGTGTAATCCCCCATTATGTGTTTTATCTCAAACTTATACATCGGAATTATTTAGTTCGTTCTTCTTGCACATATTTTTTTTATTTTATATTTATTTCATTTTACAAACAAAATTACTATAGTACATCGTACACCTACCCGAATTACATGTACAGCAATTGCATGAAATCGTCGTATAATGGAATTATGTTAGTGCCGATTAATGAACTTTTAATAACGATTTTTGTGTACTTTAGTGACAATTTCAAATAAGTAAAATTTTTGCAATTAACTACTACTGCCGGTAGTTCAATTGTTATCAAAATCTTTTCAGCTCTTCTCATTAATGTTAGATTAAAGAATGCGTAGTTAAATTGGTCTTTAGTCTCATAGAATTTGAGAAACCGCACATACATCCACACAAACATCATTATAAATATGTTCAAATCGATTCTAGTGACCTTAAAAAGTGCTTATTCACTAAAATCTGGATATGCAATTTTTAGCATTAATCCAATAAATCTACCCCAGTACATATTGGACTATTAATTTAAATAAATATTGGTTAACTTGTTCGAGAAAAACGAACAAATACATTGAAGAATAATATTTTCTTGTGTATGGCTGGCTTTACGCGCGTTCAGTATCCTATTCTCCTTAGGGAATCCCTTCTCAGGACCTAAGAAATCTACCCGGTCTGGTTGGACGGTAGTGTCTTACGTTAAATGCGTCATAAACGTTTTGATGTTAAGCGTAAAATTCTGGTGTGGCGGTAGTAAATGTGAGCTTTTAGTGCCTGTATCCCTGTCCCGACAGAGCTTGCGTTGTGAGCTTGTTCCCTGCTTCCAATCATGTAAGGCCGGGCCTCCAGCCGATGGAGGGGCGCAACAGTGTGATCATGACCTACTAGATTACAACTACAACACTATCAACAACATACCAACATCAATTTGCAAAAGAGAAATATCAGAATTATATTGGTGTAGTAATTTAAATTTTCGTGAACAATGTTCAAATATTGAATCATTAAAAGTGATGTTCAAACTGAATTTCCAGTTATTTCCGATTTCCGACATATACCGATTTTTATTGAGCTGGGCCTGATGTCTCTACCATCTTTATATATTTATGGAATAACGTTATTTGTGAAGAAAAACCTATCACTTTTTTCTATTAAATAAAAATGTGTGCTCAAAAATGACCACTCGACAAGAAAACCTAATAAGTATTCCCGTACACAAATCAAGTCTATTTGCGAAGGGTCCCTATTATAGGGCTTTAAAAATTTATAATGCATTACCTGTGTATATTAGAGAAATTACTGATGTAATTCATTTCAAAAGGGCACTACACTCAAATCTTGTTCAACAGTGTTATTATAATATTTATGCACGGACGTATCATAATTTGACAATTATACACGAATTTCTTTGACATAAACGTCATTTTATAGCCCGCGGGCCTCATTATAGCCCGCCGGGCTATAATAAAACGTCAAACCAAATTATAACCTACTATATAAACAATTTAAACAGGCAACATGAAAAGTTTTTATTACAAATCGAAAATTTTTATATTCTTTAATGAAAAATGAAAATTAATTTTGTGATATTTATATGGACAGCACGGAGATACACAAAATAAAACTCAAATGACATAACTAATAAACAAACAATAAACTGTTGTTCTCCGCTTTCATAGCAACACTAGATATTGGATGTACGAGGACAAATTCTTTTCGATACAATTTTTCTAACACTCATAATTTGAAAATTTTCGTCCGTGCATAAAGTTTTGTATGTACCACGAGCGTAACTTGCTTTTATGGCCTTTTACGTGTTTTTATCCCTCGGCTTACGTCTCGGGCTCAAAATCCCGCCGCAGGCCATAAAAGCCTCCTTACGCTCTTAATACATAAATAACTATTATGAATGTATGTCTTAGTACTTCCAATTTGACAATGTCTTGTACCACATAATAGACAAATAAACTATTCTATTCTATTCCTTTTTTACGTTCCGTCACCTTTAGGTAAGGAAGGTATTGTCTTTGGCCAAAAAATTCGGTTGAGAGTTTTTAATGAATAACCACGTTTTAAGGTCGCTATAAAACGATTTTACTAATTTTATGATGATGTCTGTATGTGTCCATATGTCTGTGACAAAAATTTCTCTCATACTATAATTTTAAAAATTATAATTCTTGCATATTCTTCTTCTTTACATCCATATGAAGAGCTGATTAGATTTTGGTTATAGTTGGTCAACCGCAAGTTCCCTTATTTGAAGTTCATAACAGTTTTCCTTGAAAAAACGCAGTTAAATATCATTTTTTGACATTTTATACGATTATTAATATGAAAGATTATCTCATTCTCTATAGGTACGGTTTGATTATACATTTTTCTTCATATTCAATAGATGTAGAGTTATAGAATTTTAAAGAGATTAACTTTCAAAAATTAACCAGCTTTGCAATAATTATAGAAACAGCTAATATATTCAAAAATTCTAATTGACAGATGACAGTTCGCGTTAGAATTTTACTGGATATATATAAAATCTTTTCCAAGGAACTTTTCGACCAAAAATTGAAATCTCGGGTTTAGAAACTAGACGATTAAATCAATACGACTTTTGTGCTGGATTAAACAGAATCTAAAAACAACAATTGACATGTTACACAAGAATTCAGTCTCCGAATCAACCTCTCGGTCATTTATCAGAGACTGGCTCACTCAACCAGAACCACAGACGCGTTACTTACTCAGTACCTCCTAGAGGCGTCAGTACACCACACTCAAGAGCTCCAATAAGAGCGAAACGCGTTTGTGGTTCTGGTTGAGTGAGTCAGTCTCTGATAAATGACCGAGAGGTTGAATCACAGACTGAAATCTTGTGAAACATGTCAATTGTTGTTTTTAAAAATTTTATTAGAACAGTTTCACCAAGTGTAGAGATGCACTCGATTTCGAACTTTGGCCCGGCCCGGCCCGAAGCCCGCCTCGATTTCGAGTCGACATCGAGCCTGGCCGAAGATATTTTTTATCGGGCCGAATCGGGCTAATCATTTTCAAAAATCGAGGCGAGTCGGACTTTTCATTTTGGCCCAGCCCGAAAATTCGAGCTTTTCGTTCCGGCCCGAAAAATCTTATAGTTCACTCAAATGCACAGTTTCCTTAATATTATAATGAAAATGGATGAAGTTAAAATTGATCAAAATGATTGAATAACATACTTCACATATTAATAAATAAAAATGTATTATTTTACTTCAAGAATTCAAGGTTATTCATTAAAGCATAATAATTATATTGTGATGTTGCTATTATTATTGTTATTACTCGTATACTTAAATAAAAGTGATTTTTGTTCCTACCATAATGATTTCTTGTCCTATTTTTGAGCAAAAACAAAGTTAGATAAAAAATCCTTATGTAAATTATATTTTTTATGTATAAGATTTGTAAAAAAGTTGTTTAAATTTTCGAACGGCTTTGGTAAACAAACTGTTAAATACTCGTAGGTCTGTAACTTTTATGACAAACTTACACTAGAAGGGTATATTTTTTAACTACTTATGTTAACTAATGTTGAAAGTTATAAGAATGTAGAGGTTTTTTTATAAGTTTGACACGAAAAAAGTTAAACATTTCGCCTTAACATAAAAATCAACATTAGGAATGCCAGATGCACCCAATTTCGAGCTTTGGCCCGGCCCGGCCCGAAGCCCGACCCGATTTCGAGTCAATTTTCGAGCCGGGCCAGCTAATTTTTTATCGAGTCGATCTTCGAGTCGGGCCGAGTCGATCCAAACCTCAAAGCCCGGCCCGGCCCGAATGCATCTCTAAGTGTCGCCATCATATTGTACTTTATGGTACCTTTGTTATTAAACAGAATCCTTGTAACCATAACGCAGTGAATCCCAAAGTTAGATTGAATTCCATTTAAATCCACGCCTGTATCTCGCATGTGCAACTGCACAGTTATGATATATGGATAATTATCTTATTTCATGACTTGTGGCCGAGACAGGGCTGTACTTAGAGAATTTATAGCCTGGATCGGCGCACGTTTCTTGTTAGTGTATGCAGTGCAATGTTGTACGTGTTTGAAGTTCTTGCTGTGGAGCACTTACCACTTACTACCCATCCCAGCCCCCATACTTTTTAATTGCCGCCTTTTCACTTCCGCTCCGTTATAGCCATAGCCAACGTGCTAATCAGGCCCGTCATGATTTATTCTACATCACGCCAGCGCTGTTACAGGTTTATTTGTTGATTTATAAGACTAATTTCCACCGCTTCTAATCCACGATTGGAAAATTTTAGTTATTATTGATATCTGATTGTGAGATTACGGTAGTTTCCTTCCTGCAACGAACTGTTATTTTCCTAATATGGTTTATTTAAGTGATATTTAATGGCTAGCCCACTAAATAATTTGTAACAAGGTATGCCTCTGGCAAAACTTATTTTTGTTTGTACGACGGTCACGCTAGAATTATAGGGAATAAGAAAGTCAGCTAGGCTATGGAAAACAATAATTCTAAACAATTATTTTTCTGTCATTTGAAATTAAGAATTCACAGCAACTTAAGTTGTTGAATATTAAAGTGCTATTTAATTGTAAGTAGCCCTTATACCTAATTGCGTTGTACTAGCAAATTTAAATGCGAACTTAGGTTACAAATTACACTGGCAACAGCGCAATAAAATATTATTATATTTTTGAAGGGAAGGTAAAAACTTGCTACCCATATTTTTTCTTTTGACAAAATTTTTATTAATTAGCCAGAAAAAAAAATAATGAAATTTGATTATTTGAATTCCCGCCATATATGACGTAGAATTACGCCGCACCAATGAATAGTCGTAAAGCCACAGCGTGGTGCCGTCCCATAGTAATGGTATGTTTGTGCGGGTAATGTATATCACCTGTTTGACGTTTCAATAATAGTTTGGAGGTTAGTTTTTAGTTTACCTTTTTGGTATCGATATTTTAAATTACAAGTAACTACCTGTGTGTTTATTTATAAAGTAATGAATGTATTTGACAGACCAAAGAGAGAGAGAAAAATGAACTAATGTCAAATTCAAATTAAAACTTTCTCGCGCGCCATGCCATCTATTGATAACATTCTTAAACATGCTTCCCCTCCCCAGTTCAATATAAAGACGTCACAGAAAATTTTCTTTCTTAATTTAGTAAAAAATAAATAATTATTTTCAAATAAAATTTATATTTTTATATATGTTTTCAATATAACATTACGTATATAGTGACAGAAATCGGATTTTCAGTACCACGCAAGTAGCCCATTGTGATTGTCAGTGTTCATGCTTATATTCGTTTCAACTATATTCAATATGGATTTACAAAATTTCCCTAATTTAATATATATATATATATATATATATATATATATATATATATATATATATATATATATATATAATGTAGAATTAATATCATATGTACAATAGTTTTTATAAAACATACTGTGATAAAAAGTTAAGTTTTTTAGTCAAAATTTACTGTGATATTTCAACAATTCATTACATACTGTTAATAAAAATGTTACAAGAACGAAACTGAAAATTTTCCAAAATTCTTTCTCCAAAACAACGATGTACGACGTATAGATATAATTTCCAATACTTTATCTCACACAATAATCCTAAGGATGGTTAGAATAAATAACCGAAAGCTTTGTTAATTGTAAAGAGTGACAATGGGGAAGTTTAGCATGGTAAAAATTCTACATAACATATTATTTTCTCACAAATATAATACAAATGACTGCTGAAATTGAAATTAAAAATTAAAATTATTGCTCCATTTATTTATAATTAACATTCTTTAGGTAAACTCTAAGTACGTCACAAGTCAGTTATGCGCAAACTCAGACAGAACGGTGAAATCGAACCACTTGAACGTAGGTCGTAACAAAGCGTAAAAGCGCTTCACTGGTAACCGTAACCGCGTGCGTCAGTGTATCAGTCGACATACGTTGCGCCAGCCTCTACCGACGTCATCACAGCTTAAAATCGGCTTTTCCGGAAAATCTGGGCATTTTTGAAAAAAATAAAACATGTTACATCATTTTTCAAGTCATTTCCCATGGAATAAAAAACTAAAAAAAAATCGCTAAACTTCCCCATTATTTACTAGAGCCCAACATACTCCTAGACTGCATTCTCGCTATTTGTTTTCTTATCTTATATATATATATATATATATATATATATATATATATATATAATAGAATTGATTTTTTCTAACGTATTATACTTATTACATAAATAGCTATTATAATTGCTGAAAAAAACCAATTTATGTGATTTCAATTATAAGAATTTCATAGAAAAAAAAAAAAAATTAGTGGGAGATTCTATTTGCAATGTCACAATGCAAGGGATATGGATTATTAGTCAATTTAAAACTTACAGTTAACTACGGTAATAATAGGTAGTTAACTTTTAAATAAATGCAAACTCGGTTTTATAATTATTGGCCTTAAGTAAGCTTTTAACAGATTTCAATAATTGTTAACATATTTTTTCCTTGAAGTAATTATATGTTTTATGCTGACTTAAGTTTAAAAGTTTTAGTTGAAGAACATGAAGTGTGATTCCGGTAAAATAAAAAAGTTTTATAAAAAATAAGTACTCATTTATAATTATGTATCTTATTATAATAATGATGATTAGTCACTCTGTAGTGTTGTGAGATAGGATCTCCGCTATTGAATCACGGTATAGTTATAGAGTATCTAGTTTGCATCTAGGGGCATTACTCAAAACGCCGACAAGCGCTGGTCTCCCAAAATGCAAATCCTTATTTCGCGCAGCGGACAACACCGGCATTAGCATATAAATGTTCGAAAATTACCCACTGCTCTACACATCACTATCGTCTGCGATACGAATACAAGTACCAGGCTCATTTCCCTACTACACCCCATACACGGATTTTCAACAATTATCCCTCCTTTAGTACAAAGGACAAGAATAGCTTTTATAAGGACTCCAATTCTAATTTTCACATATAGGGTCGTGTAGTTGAGTGCGATATATAATTGGAGACAACAACAAGGTCATCATTACCCATTTTATTAATCTTTCTCTTCAGTTCATTCATTATTTTTTACATAACAGGCCTGAATGTTAAACTTAAATTAAATATTTTTTCTAGTCTATATACAAAGAAGGCATTTGCTTATGTTTTTGTCAACACAAAATGTCACTGCCGCTCATGCACGAGAAAGTAGAAAAAACGCTCGCTGTCCGAATTTCTAACTATAAAATGTTGAGAAATGTCATTTGTCTACATTCGTAATGAGAACGTTTAGTCAGGAACAAATGGCGCTATAGTTACTTACACATTTACCACCTCCACGTGTCAATCTGACATAAGACTGTTCTGTCGGTATATAACCAAACAAAATGCCGTACTTCTGTGTAAAGGAATACAGAAACATTCATTTACAAAAACGAAAGTAAAAAAATGCTTCGATTAGATGGAAGTAATAGCTCAAAAAGAATGGAAAATAACGATAAATTAAATTAAAAAATATAATCGTTATTTATTGAGTACTAACATCGTAAGTACAAAGTACACAATTTATTATTTTTTGTTATGGTGGAGGACTCCATTGTGGAGACTAGAAAAAATCTTGTGCGTGTTTCGAGCGCAAATGGACTTTACAATTTCGAGGGAATGTATTGGATTCATGCTAAAAATCGCATGCCCAGATATTAGTGAATAAGCACGATTTAAAATCCCATAGAATTCGATTATAACATTTTTACGATGTGTGTGTGTGTGTGTGTGTACGTGTGGATGTTGGAAGGACGATTCCTCAAAAACTATAAGACTTTAAGACTTGTTTAACTATGAATTCCTCAATCTGACATTCCTGGGAAGACCTGAAAAGGTTTTGGTAACAATTGGATAACCGGAAGTAGTAGTTTTTTAGAAAAATTCTTCTAAATATAATTTTTTGGAAATTTTTGTTATTACAAATATTGAAGTACATAAAATTCTCCATCTAATACACTTTAAATTTTTATTATATCTTGTATAGAGTTAGAGATAAAGACACTATAATATACAGAATTATCGGTGTAATTCGCAAAAGCTAAACTACACTAAGGAAACTAGTTGACAAATTCAAATGTGTATAACATAGTTTGTAAATGACAGATGTCAGTGTCAAAAATCAACAGTTTTAGTGACATTCTGATAGCTTTTTCTGGGAAGTAGATTTAATCTTTCTTATTGTTTTATTAATTAAATATTTCAAATTATAGGTAAAATGCATATATCCGTCAAAAATACCACCAATCTTGTTAATGAATTGGAAGAATCTCTGACAATTAGAAACTTCCTCATACAATGAAAAATAGATAGAATTATATGTGTGCAGCAGACAGGACAAATGAATAAAAAACAATATTTGGTGAAAATTCTGCAATTTTTTCGATAGCGAAGTTCAATACAATACATTATAACATAAAATGGAAATGGCGAGAGGTATTGTGCTGGCCACAACAGATTTTTTTTTAATGTAAGTTTACTAGGCAACTAAAGCAGGCGACTTTTCATACTGACTAACTTTTGTCATGAATATAGAATCCTTGCTAAGACTATAGCTTCGTCAAATATTACTAAGCTGTTACTCCTCGATAGGACTCATTTTCTACAGTCATCACTTTCTAAGCTGAACTGTACGGTAGGTAATAGCTATTTATGTATTAAGGGCGAAATGATATAGATTTTGGCCCGCGGTGCAAGATTGAAGCCCGACGCGTAGCGGAGGGTTACAATGCACCTAGGGCCAAAATATATTTCGCAAGAAATACATACAATATTTTTGCCTCATCCGGAGTATTGTCGAGATGTAGAGATGTTCAAAACAAATTCAGATCATAGTAGTCTATTTGGACATATGTACTTTGTCACATAACAATGAAAACAAGCAAGTTAATGATAGATGTAATTATTTTAACTGGGAACGAAAAGTTCTTGGGCGAAAATGACTGCTTTTTCGCCCTTGGGTGAAAAAGAGTGTCATTTCGCCCTTAAAACAATGCTATTTGTCCGACTTTTACGCCCGGATGTGCAAAAAGAATTTTTTTATCTCATTGGTAACGTCGTTTTTGTTATTTTCCCGTCAAAATATGGGGTTCCGTGGCCGCGTGCCTGAGTGTCTGGTCGCGAACCTGGGGAACCGGGTTCGATCCCGACCGACGCCAAATATTTCCAATTTTAAATGGCACAAAAGTGACCCCTGTGGTGCACTCTCCACGCCAGCAATACGTGCCCATGAGGTGACATCTGGTAAACGCCCGCACGGTAGAAATAGAAATATGTCATCATCATTACCGAAATGTGTGTACAACACAGATTGGCACACCTAGAAATGGGTAATATGCAGTGATGATTTATTTAGTTATTATTTAAATGTACGTGGCGCTAAAACAACCCTTTTCGGGAGCGTAAGTGGTTCATCGCGAATTCACTGTACGAAAGGTACGTCATCCTGTCATGGTGGAATATTAAACAAAACGATCCAATCCTTAACAATTGGAAAAAGCCCTTTGGTTACTAACTTTATTACTTTTCGAATCAGTCTTGCATTGTCGTGTCGTTAAGAAATCTGTTTTAAAATGTACTTGTAAATTTTATTTTATTGGACTAACTAAAAACTTGAATAGAATAACAACATTCATGTTCGTGTCTTTCTCCATTTTACATTATAACATTATTAGTATCCCTCGGGATACATTATTAGAGACACAGTTCTGTACAGGTTTATTAATATATCCCAACAATTTCAAAACTTGCATTGTAGCTGCATTTACATTTCATATCTCTAGAGATTGCACCTGATCTCATCTAATCATTTCAAAATAACGTTAAGTAGAAATCAATATGGAGTAGTTTCCAAATCGCTTAATGGAAAAAGAAAATGAGCGTAAGCGTTAAATTATTCATTTCTCTTTTTGCAAGCACAATGCTCTTGGAAATAATTAAGGTTCACCTCTAACTACGGAAAGTGTCTATAAATTTTGTTTTAAATTGTGTCTACACCCACATTAAGAATATGGAACGGGAGATACGTTAAACTGCTTTTTTCAAACAGCTTCTTTACTTTAACATAGGGTTTGTTTATTTTTTAAAAGATAGATAAATCATTGTGCAAATTTTATCGTAACAAAATCTAAAAATTATATAAAGCAAATATGTGAACAAATATCACTGTGTACTTAAAAAATAGAAGCTTCCAGATCAGTACTCCGTTATTGCCTTTAAATTATTTGAAGGACTGTGGGTGGAAGCTGCGATATAGGTGAAAGGTCATGCCTGAAGGCTGTTCGGATGATATAGTGATATTGACTACATATAGGCTAAGTTTTCACTCCAATTATGAGCTTATTGTTCCCGCTCAATGTGTGGGAGGATGTGAAATTAAAAATTAAAAAGTCGACAACAAAAACTAGAAATGCGAACAACCACAATAATACAGTATATGATGAGTAAACGTGAAGGTTTCTTAAATAATGAAGATTTAAATAAATTGTACCTTTTCTTCACAAATGATTTTATCGTAAGATGTACATTTCGGTTACTCTGTAACCATCATCAATTTCAACAATACTTAAATCTAAGAAAACAAACAGGTATTTATACAGATGATTTTACAAATCCTAACGGTATTCTTAAGGATGGAAGCTATTGGGTTTTTCTAAGTATAGCAAAATTTACTCTTAAGTTTATTGGTTTTTACAAATTACAGAAGGGGGTTAAATCTGTATTTAATAATTGTTTCTCATATTTTTTCATAACGATGGATTCTAACATGTTTAAATAGTAACTATTGCTAGGTTTTTCACATTTTACATTAACAATATTGAAATTATGTCCAGTTTCTTGGTGGTGTAAAGCTAAAGCAGAATTGTAAATGTAATTATTCTTTACATGGTACATATGTTCTTTAAATCTGGCAGGGTTGGCCTGTTTTAAATTATTTGATTTAAATCATGATTTAAATCAACTGATTTTTTTAAAAAAATCACTGATTTTTATCACTGATGAAAAAAAGATTCAAATTATAATAAAAATGAATTTATTTACTACAAAAGTATAAATAACAAAAATATGGACTGTATTCGAATTCTAACAGATTACTGATTACATGTTTTGATCTATTTTATTTACGTATGTATTGTTTAAAAAGACGTGCGCGTGGGTACGTTATATACTAAATTTATGCAAAAATTCAAATGCATCTTTTGGGGTTTATTACAGATTTCGTTTTCGTTTATGAAATAAAATATTTATATTGCTTTTAAAACAATTAAAAAAGTACAATAACACCACTAGATCTTTAAAAATAAAAAAAAATCAAAAAATCATGATTTTTCCAACCCTGAAATCTGGTTACAATTTGAGTGTGAAAATACTAATCATAAGAATTACCGAAAATTCACTTACAACAATAGTATCCAATTTAAACTCAATAATATCTTTAAGAAATTTGGAATTAGTTAGTAGAGCCTTTTACAATAAACATTAAAAACCTGTTACATAAAAATATAGACACAAAAAACAAATTAGAATCATCAGGCATCTATTCTATTCAATGTAATTCATGTAATTTAAAATATATAGGACAAACAAAAAGAAAAATTGTAACCAGATTTAAAGAACATATGTACCATGAAAAGAATAAACACATTTAGATTTACACCACCACGAAACTGGACATAATTTCAATATTGTTAATGTAAAATGTGAAAAACCTAGCAATAGTTACTATTTAAACATCTTAGAAGCCATCGTTATAAAAAAATATGAGAAACAATTATTAAATACAGATTTATCACCATTGGATAACCCCCCTCTGCAATTTGTAAAAACCAAGAACACTTAACAGTAAAGTTTGCTATACTTAGAAAAATCCAATAGCTTCCATCCTTACGAATACCGTTAGGATTTGTAAAATCATCTGTATAAATACCTGTTTGTTTCCTTAGTTTTAAGTATTGTTGAAACTGACCTAACCTAACCGAAATGTATATCTTACAATAAAATCATTTGTGAAGAAAAGGTACAATTTATTTAAATCTTCATTAACCACAATAATATTAAGAAATAAATATAAATGCTTGTTTTTACCAATTTTGAGTTACATTTGTATAGATAAAATCGTTATACAAAAACAAAAGACATTTAATGGACACAAATTATAAGATAATTTCAATTTTATTATTGTTGTTATTGTTATTTTAATATGTGGACAGCTGAGTAATTGCTTTGGTTATTTATTGCATACAACTGATAAGATGATGGATGAGATAAAAAGATCATGCATTAGGTGGGTGTCGAACCCACACCCTTTACGTCAGAGTAGATTTGCAAATTACCGAATACAGAAAGAAGAGATCGAGAACACAAAGTGACAATTCAAATTATAATTATATTTTTTTGGTAAATATTCATTTACATAACTTTGTTTATAAATTATTTAAATTGTGAAACGATTTGACAATTAAAAGTTGCACTCATTAATAGTTTGTAGTGCGTCAAGTTGAGTGCAGACAACAGTTTCCAGCACATTACGTGTGTTCAACACTCGACCTTTTGACATTTGTTTTATCCTTTGTGCCGCTCGTGTGCACCAGGTTCTCTGGCACGGATGCTGTGGCCTGATCGATATTGCGGTTCCGCTGTGTTGAAATATTGACAGGTAGAGGATGTTTTAGAGAAGGAAGATTTAAAAAATACGAATACGCATTTACGTATTTAGGAGAATACAAAATTGACATAAATAATTTCAAATCGTTGTTTTCGTCAATATATTATAATAAAAATAAAATAATAGATTTTTATACACCAAGTGAGTTAATATAATGTTTATTCATGAAAAGAAAGTTAACGCCACAAGCCCGTAGGGCGAGTGGGTTAAATCCTTTAAGTGAATAAACATTCTTAACTCATGTGGTTTTAATAATATTTTAATCGATTTTGACGAAATAATAATAAAAACTATTAAAATATTTGACTATGACAAACTAAAAAAACTAATCAATTAGTAGGCTGTGCATGACAATCGACGTCAAGTCGTTTATTTACAAATTACAAATAAGCTTTATTTTCTGTCATTTGTGTCGTGCAAAATAATCAAAACGGCTGATCTTTCTGATAGAGACTGTGATAAAGTATTATTTTCATGTCTGATCTTATTTTAAATTTAAATGCATTATTTGTAGCAGAGTGAGTTAAAATTCTTAGAGGAAAAAAATAATAATAAATAATAATAATAATAATAATAATTCACTCGTAAATAAACAGTTACTTATAGTTGTTGTTATGGAGTTAGGGCCAGTTTTATAATCTCCGAATAGAATTTTAATTGTCGTTAAAGAAACAATATTGAATCGGATTATTGACAGCAATGATCAATTTGTCATTTGACAGTTCATTTCCTTTCAATTTTGTTTATTTAACTGACAGTTAAATTTTTAACAAGAGATTGTAAAATTGGACCTTAATAGTGACCACTGAAATATATACTAACTGGAATGCGCGTACGAACGTGACTGTGAAGCATATTGAAAGCCTGCTGCTGGAGTAGTCGGCAAGCATCGAGACAGTTCGTGAGTAGACGGAAATTATTTCGTGTGGCGCATGTTTAAATAAATGAAGCATAATATGAAAACAAAGGCGATCAGCTATGATACGAGTTATTCGGCTAGGTTCGGTTCGGCACGAACGTGCGCGAACAGGACCAGCCATTATTGTTCAATGAGGCTTCAGTGCAGCGTACGCGGATAGGTAGAGTATGCGACTTCCAGTTAGTATATATTTCAGTGATAGTGACAGTTTAATACGTCATAATTGAATAAATAAAATCTATATCACAGCATATTGCCTATTGCTCGGTGTGCAAATCTGCGTTGTACACAGATGTTGGTAATGATGAAATATTTGCACCGTGTGGGCGCTTACCAGGTGTCTCCTCACGGGCACTTATTGCTTTCGTGGAGAGTGCACCACAGGGCCCCCAGATTCGCGACCAGACATTCAGGCACAACGCCACGAAACCCCATAAATTATGGTAGAAGAATGAAGAAATGAGCGTCGATCAAATGTTAGAAAAAAAAATTAAAATGGCTAATGTTTCACTGTCCTTTAATCCTTTTCTTAACCTCGTTTCTTTGATTGCACAGAAAGGACGGATGTCTTTTAACGTTTTTTCAAAACGTCAAAAAAATTGACTTTTTATATCGAGATGATACACAAATTCTTTTTGCCTGAATTACGAAGAAACTGTGTTGTTACGTATGTGGTTTAGTGCAGGATGGGACAACAGCCCACACAACCAGAGCAAAAATGGACAAATTCCGCACATTGGAAAAAGTGAAAGAAGGTATTGGTATTGGCGTAGAAGTCGCCCAAATTGACAGAGCGATGTTGGAAAGAGTGTTGCAAACTTACTAGAACGCCTTCAGATATGCATTAATGACAACGGACACCACATGCAAGATGTTGTTTTCCACACTTGGTTTTGTCAAATGCTTATGTCATTACGAACTCAAATCTGTCAATAATATTTACTTCCTTGTACGAAGTAAAGGAAGTATTGTAATCGCGGAAAATTTCGGTTTCCAGATTTCAACGGAAATATCCATTTTGACCATCCCTGAATCCATTTTGACTAATTTCGTAGTGACGTCTGAACGAATGTAGGTATGTATGTATGTACGAACATATGTACGTACCTAACTCGCGTAACTCAAAAACGGTAAGCCGCATCTAGTTGTGCACCTCCCTTTTTGGTCATTACATAATTGCCAGAAGTGGTACTTTACTTGAAGCCTATAATATATTTTAATGAAAAACTATATTAAAATATAATCCAAAACTTTTCAAATTTGGTATATAAGACTTTTATATCAATGGAAAAAACATAATAGATTTTATTGGTTGTAGTTGAAGGATCAAGATCAAATAATTTATATATGATGGAAGGCCTTAATGATCCCAGAAGAATTTGTATTACTTTGACAAACGTACAACAAGTTAATTGTATATTTACTTCATAATTTAACAATATGGAGTACCACGTGCTATTTTATTTGAAATTTTGACATGTAAACTTTTATATCGACGTTATTTTTATAAAATTGTTTACTTAATTTATTTACCCTGTTGAAGCTGATGATTGGCGACTTGGGCTCGAAACGTCCGAAATAAACAATTTTTTTTATACAATTGTTCTTCATTAAGGCCTTCCTTCATATGTAAATAATAAATTTTAATTAAAATGGGGTAACCGGAAGTGATATATTACTTGAAGCTGTGAACAGTTTTTCTAGAAAAAAATTGTTTTATTTTGATTTTAAAAATAAATGGTTCAAATAGAGTATTAAATTCTACATCAAGAATTATTAAATTAGCCCTTTATATAAGCGAGATATGTAAATTTAAAAATTAAATATTTTTTGGTTTTGCTATGGATTAGGAAAAAAACAAAAAAATAAAAAAAATAATGTCAATGTCAAATTATGCTAAATACGTAGAATTTTATGATCGGGTCTGTTATAACACATATTTTAGTTATTAACAATATATGTACAGTAAAATTTTTGAAAGAAGTCCGATCAAGGCCATCTACGAATTGTATCTATGAATTAAGACTTTGTGCTGTCAAATTTAGTAGTTTCTTTTACTTAGTTTTTATGAGGGTACATAATATCTTGCGTACCTCATAAAAACTATGTAAACGACACTACTAAATTTGACAGCAATAAATTTTAATTCATAGATGCAATTCGTAGATGGCCTTGATCGGACTTCTTTCAAAAATTTTACTGTATAGTTAAATAGGCGTACAAGGAAGTCATGTGTCCACATCAGATTTTTTTTCTTAAGGAAAAAGTATCAATTTTGTGATGTTTCAAAAAAGTTCGTTCTTTCTGTCCAACCCTGTATATCTGAATCTACTTAAAGTGTCCCTCTTGTAAATTTTTGGGATCCCCCCCCCCCCCTAAATGCGTTTACAATGGCCGGTTGCAGGTTTCCTCCCTCCCAGCACTTGACCCCTTATCAAAAACTAAGCCAGCGTTGACTATTTATAGCCCGTGATCGATGGCTTCGCCACCGCCGCCGCCGCCACGACCACCTCGTTAAATATTTAGCCAATCGTTTATTATTTATAGCGTAAACATTATACCCGATACTCTCTTATATACCCTAATACAATAATTACCTGTGTGGGGATTCCTAACAGAAAACGAAAGTAAATAATCATAGTTTCAGAAAGCCAGAATTACCACAGGGCCGTATTCAGGGACAAAGATATGTATAAACGGTTTAATTCTTTTAATACAAATTGACGCTTAAATTAATTTACAGTTGTGTTTCTTTTCATAAGATTTTATAGAAAGTTTAAAGCAATAAGATTTTCATGTAATTCCGTTATGTTACGTACGTAACAAAAGCTTTGAGAAAAAATTAGATCTCTTCATCAATAAGAAAGATTTTTTTTTTATTAAAACGTTGACATAACCGGTTGTTCCTATAAACTAATGAGATGAGAAATCTGATAGGGGTCCATTTAAAGCGACGCAGTTTTTTAATACTTTGTCTCATTTATCTCTGGGACGAAGTGAAATCCACTGCCCGGATCGTTCAAAATTACTGTTGTACGTTTTGGTATTTCCATCTATTATTCTATACTTTTTTGCTAAGACATGCCCAAAAGTCTACAATTAGTCGCGCCTGAGAAACATTTGGAGAATTATATTCTCTCTCTCTGTTTTCTATAAAATGTTGGCACCTGAAACTGGAGCGCTATCTATATGGATACATTATTCCTTTTTCGAAATTTTATATAATTTCTGACCAAAATTCTACGAACAATAATCTTCAAAATTCTAAATTGTCGAGATAATTTGTAGTCCAGTGAACGGAGGCTGAAAAAGGGGGGTATCCTACAAAAGGTCGGGTAGTTCTGAATTTTTGATATGTTGTATAGGATGGTTGGTTAGTAAAAAATCCAAATTTCCACAATCCCCCCTCTTCCGCTTCCTTCGCCATCTTGTAAAAACCACCGAAAATCGGAACTTTTTTCAGTCTATTGCCTGTAATTTCTTTCTGATGCATTTTAGCACAAAAAAAGTTATTTGCTGACTTGTAGAGAGCAAAATTTCTTATAAAATAGTTATTTTGTATATAATTAATAGCAACGGAGCTATGATGCTGACAAAAAAAAAGGTTAAAATTGCGTACTTAGCAAAATTCTGAGTTTCTTTCCACTTTACATCGCAATAGCTCCGTAACACATCATTTTATCGTAAAAGTCCTCATAGTCAATCTTGTAGAGAATTTAATTACCAACAAAATCCAATTATTTTTTTTACGATCAATGCAACAGAGTGGGGGGTCATATTACAAAAAACGATAAAAATAGTTTTTTCTAGTTTAGTGCAGCAACTCTTTCGTATAGATGTAAAATGAACGTAATTAGGTGTTGGCAAATGTCAATGAATTCTCATGGGACTATTAGAATTTTTTTTTTTAAACAGCACTTCCTTCTTTTATTTGTCTCCGACTTTTTTCTGCTGCTCTTCAGCTCTGAATGAGTTATTTGCCAAGTACTATGTCTTTGTGAAACCAATAGCGGTGGAGCTATGCCGCTCCCAACATAGTGAAAGTAGCGATCTTAGAAAAATGTTGAGTTTCTTATAACTTTTCCTAGCTATAAGTAAATCATTATCAACAAATTTCATTATATTCTTTTAGATGTTGTACCCAGCTCATACAGATACGGAATGGATGAAATATAGAATACACAGAACATTCAGAACTACCCTTTTGTAGGGTAAAATGCTTTGTTCACTGAACTATTGTGGGATCACGTTCAAATTTTGTGTTGAGCACTTTGAGTGAATCTGATGATTCGATTTGGGAGCAAAAGTTCAGGTCATTCATTTTGTGGTAAATTAATACATACTTTCTTCATATTCCAGTATAGTTCGTTAAATAGTCGTCTATCCAATATTTTGAATCCCAAAAACTCTAACAATTACACGTTTCCGCTGTAGGTACGTTCAATGGGGTATTCCACTCAATTTTTTTTATTATTTTAAATAAAACTTCATTCAGTTTTGAAGCAATTCATAGTATTAAAAAATCTTAATTGTTCCTAGTTTCAGAGTATATTATTTTCGAGAAATCAGTGTAACGTCACATTTCCTCTATACTTGTCTTTCTCACACACACTGCTCTGAGTACGCTGTGAGAGAAGGATAACAATTGTATGACGTCAATTTTCCCTTTTAGCAAATGTGAAATATCTCGTAAAGTAATTATTTAAAAAATGTTTTCATTGTTTTAACTATTATTTATTGAGCCACTCTTTATGTTAAATTGAAATTTTCTTAATTTTGTTGTTATGGTAGAATACCCCATTAACTTGTAGATAGATTTGCGTATTTAAATAAATAAATATATCATCACGGCATATTACCCATTTCTGGGTGTGCCAGTATCTACAACACATGTAGACATCGGTAATGATGACGATATATTTTACCGTGTGGGCGCTTACAAGGCGTCACCTCACGGGCACTCATAGCTGGCGTAGAGAGTGCACCACAGGGGTCACTTTGGTGCCATTTAAAATTGGAAATATTTGGCGTCTGACGGGATCGAACCCGGTTCCCCCAGATTCGCCACCAGACACTCAGGCACGCGTATTTCAGGTTTGTATAACATATTTCAAAACTTTTTTAACATGGTATATTATAAAACAATTATTATGTCTTTATTATCTCCATTGACAAATAGTTTATACTTTATTTAGTAACGAAATTTGGAGCGGAAATTTTTCTCAAAACTTTTGTTACATATACGTTAGAAATAGATCTATTTTCTATGATTTTTTCTTTGCGATGAATATACCTAAATCAAATATATTTTCTTATTTTTTTATTTTCCCGTTTGTAACGAACAACGCTTCAAGATACGTATTTACTTGTTTGTGTTTAATAATCGAAGTGTGTATCAATTTTTCTTTACTTTTTATCACCCCAGCAAATATTATTCTAACCTTGATGGCATTTCCTTTAAAGTTATTTTAATCTATCCTTCTTAAAGTAAAATCCACATTTCGGCAAAATTTTCCGTACAAAAAGTATCAGAAATTCAGACGGGAAGCTTGCTTGAAGGACTCTGACCTGAAGTATTAAAGTGTTCAGGCCGCTATCCCGCCACGCGTTAGAGAGAGATAGTCACATCACTTTCCCTACTTTGAATATTAGTGACGGATCGTTGAATGCAATAGTCGATGATGTGTTTTTATAAAAGTGAAATTCCAACATTCGACGAGGAATCAAAAGGATAATATTCGATACTTTTATCTGTTTACATAAGGAAATTCCTCAAATAATAGGAAACTGGTCTTTTTTCTAAAGGCATTCTTATAACATGATAAATTACGATGAATGTTAGAAAAAATTCCAGGAAAACTTGTATTTTCCAGAGGACGAACAATAACAAGTTTTAGTTTTTATTAACTATTCATTTTCTTGGGTATAACTTACGGTCACAGCGCCAGATTGAGTGTGGTAGTGAGCCTTTTCGAAAAAGGTACTCACCTGAAAACAAAAGAGAAACAATTAGTAAACAGTTTAAAAATTAATACATAAATCACAACTTTTTATGCAAACTACGGTAAAGATGACATATTTTGATCACAGTAACAAACTGGTTTCATAAATAAATAGGCTTTTAAAAATCTGATGTGGCCAGTTCATGACCTCCCGCCAATTCCATGTTTAAAATTGCAATAATCTTTTAGAAAAGTATCACGTTCGGTTTACTTGTAAACAAAATTTAATTTGTTGTTCCAAAAAATAGAAGTCTGTAATACGAAATTTTGCATTATATTTTATTTTGTCTCACATATAGTACCACTTCCGATTTATCGTACCTATAGTCAGAATTTATTTTCAACCATGTACAAGTTTTAAATACCAAATTTGAGACGTTGGGAACATATATTTTTTCACAAAAATTTGTTCTGACCTTCAAGTAAAGTATCACTTCCGGTTTATCCATTTTAACCAAAATATTAAAAGTAGTTCCCATTATAAAAGACTTAAATACTAAAATTGCAAAGCCTTGGATTATATTTTGATTTTTTTTTTCTTTAAAGGAAAACTATTATGGACTTAGTAAAGTATTACTTCCGGTTGTGTAATTTTACCCAAAATCTCTTTATACGAACGTAGAAAGAATACGGAAAATATATGTACATATTTTTTTTAAGTTTGATATGTTATTGTGGACAAAAAAAATCATAACACATCTACACACAGTCATAATTGTAAAAATAGTAAAACCGTGTTTTTGGGGTCTTAACTCGTGCTTATTTACTGAAAACTCACTATTGAATTTTTGGACCAAAAACATTACCTTTCTTATATGTCTGTCGATTGGCGGGAGGTAAAAATAGATTCATAAACTTACAAACATATTTTTGCCCCAAAATAAGATTTTTAACAGAAACAGAAAATTCATTTAAATTTAATTTAATTTTCATTTAAAATATAAATGTATGTAAACCAATGTAGCCATGCATACACCATTTTCATTTACGTTTTCATTTATCTCTCATTCTCATTTATTTTTAAAGATGGCCAACTTTTATCTAATAAATGAAAATTATAAATGGCGCATGCATGTACGACATGACAGGGACAAGAATTTGAGTTGATCAGCTGGTTGTCATTAGGTATCTCCGATATCGTTTCTTTTTACGGTTTTTTATTGCAATAACACGTTTAAAACTAAACTCATAACTTCTTCGCTGTCACTATTGTTGAACATTTTTATTAATAAACTGTATTCCAATGAAAGTCGGGTTATGACGTTCATCATCTGTCAGCGTATTTTTATATGTGCGCATGCGTTCATTTTCATTTATTTTTTTATATATTTTTGTATGAATAGGTACATTTAAAATTTATAAATGAGAATTAAATGAAAATGAAATTAAAAAATAAATGTAAATGAAAATGGCTGCATAAATCCGCCTTAAAAAACAATAGTTTTTTTGTTATATTAGCGATGGTAATGGCTCTATATGTAGTTAGTTAACTCAGAAATCATCTACTATGTATATCTCATGATGAGTCCAGTTAATCATTGTTTCTGCAAAGAAATTTCAGTTACATCGCACTCATGAGCTGGATGAGCTCCGATAAGAACGAAACGCGTCTGTGGTTACCAACTGGCCTCGGCCAACATCTGAAAAATGACCGAGAGGTTGATACAAATACTGAAATATTGTGAAACATGACTCGATATTTCCTAATAATTTATTTATGCTATGAATTTGTGATATGAATGTACTTTTAGTGACCACGAAGTCTTTGTTGTGCACTTATAAAATAACGTAGTGTGGTGGGTAATATACCAGCATATAGACAATTAAATTCCGAATTTATTATTCTCGGGGGTAGCGCCACATTTTTAAAATTAACATGCATCCAGACAGAAGCTCCCGCGCAAAATTGAATGCAAATGACGTGATTTCGCTTTGATATTAAAATTTCAGCGTGAGAGGAAATTGGGTTTCGTAAATTAAATTAGTCTTTTTTGATAACGTGTTTTAGCTTTTTTGTAACTCAACTCGTTTTTTGTTTTTCATGTAGTTTGTTGCAAGTCTACACCACATCTGAGGAATTGTTCTATACTACCATTTGTTTTTATTTGATCTAATTAATCAACGAATTCATGAATTTGTGTGGGGTTCATTTAAAGTAACGATCATTTATCATGGATGAATATAGATTTTCAACCAATGAAAAGGCTAATGACCTTCAGAATTGAATTAGAAAAGTGAATAATAGATACCACCGTTTATATACTGTGTTGAAAATAACTAACCGAAAGAAAAGCTTAAATACATTATAAAAATTCGATCAAAGGTTTATCGAAAAACAGATTTAGTAAAACATTATGATGCAGTTGTTCTCCATGAAATTATTAGTTCATTCATTTATTTAGTGTAGTAAGGTGAGCATGGTGAAATAACAAGTCATGAACTTTATTATAAACTTCTAAATTACAGTTTCAATAACTACATTTTAACTCTGTTATCTTTGTAAGTCAAAATTCTGTTTAGAAATAATAATCATTATTCTCTCACATATCTGTTTAGTCTAGATGTCAACCGCGTAGACATTTATTGTTTTGACAATTAAGTAAATTATTGCCTATGATACGTGCAGTCTTGTTATTTAGCTACACCCTCGCACCCTTCATTAGATATACGTCTGAAGAGATAACCCTTTGTTTTTAAGGCAGTCGAGTTTAAGATTGAAACAAGTAAGGTCATTGAGTAGTCCGTGTTTACTTTTTGGGCGTTTACGCCAGTACTCGTAATTAGGGTTACAATATAATTATGTAACAGTTTAGTTAGTTTAATTATGTTCAGTGTAATCAATAAATATAAGTTAGTAATTATGTAAATAATATGTAACTAAAGTTAGTGGTAGTTTAAAAATATTGTGTCCGTCATAATTTAAGATATGTTCATCATCTATTATCAAGTGTTGAGTGTTTAGTAATAGTGAGCGTAAGGGCGTTCCTCATCAGTAAAATGGTGGGCAATCAGCAACCGTCCTCTTCAAGTGAAGTGTCCACCAGTTAGATAAAGTTGGGGTAAGAAGAAACAATAATCAAAAGTTTAAGGGACCCGCCCTGTTACATTAGTAAATTCTGTCCTTGCACAGATTTCAACGGACATGTTGCATCTATAGATGAATCTGTCCTGCGCCTCCCTCTTCAGCCTCTGTAATTCTATCCGTCATTAATTTGTTATCATTCCAAATTTTCTTCGACCTCTTCCCCTTCAGCCATGTATTTTGCCTTCAATTATAATTTTCTGTATTCTATCCCTCCTTAAAATATGTCCAATCCAATTAGCTTGCCTCTTTCTTATATCTTTCAAAATTCTTCTTTCTTCTTCTATTCTTCTCAACACTCTTCGTTCCTGATTCTCTCCTTCTATCCAATCTTCTCCAACCGTCACCAAAACGACATCTTAAAACTTCTAAAGTACTTTTTCTCCTTCTTTTGCAAAGTATACGTTTCGCATACATACAGAACAATACTCCATATAAGACATTTTGCTAATCTTTTTCGCTATTCAATATTAATGCGTCTAACTGTTAATAAAACTTGTATTTTACTATATGCTGCAATTCCCTGTGCTATTCTGCTCCTATTTTCTTCCTTGCAGTTTCCGGGTTCCTCTTTTTTCGTTATCCTCATCACTTTTGATTTTTTTATACTTATTTTCATTCCAAATTCTTTAGAAGTTTTATATAGCTATAAATACTGTCAGGATATTTGATATGCTAACAGACCGTTGGTATTATATAATGAAATCTTTAATGGAAAAAATATCTATTCATTATCAGCATTTCCATAATTACAAGCTAGTTTTCCAATTCACACCTGCCAAAAATAAAAATCAAATCACACTATGCATAATTACAACCTCATTGTGTATAAGCATCGCATAAAACAAAATTCAAAAAGAATGAGGGGGAAAAAGGGCGAGTGGAAAACAAAATCACATCAATCATCCCCTGACGTTAAACTGTGGCCGGTGCTGCCGTCTGCTGCCCGCCAAAATAACAAACATCTCCAATAGAAACAGAAGAAATTATACATGCAGGCATTTGTTTTTGCGAGCAGGAGGCATGGGGCATGGCCAACCAGGATGTTTGCACGCGATATTAACGCATGCGCAACATCGAAAAAAGTTGAGGGTAGGATTAAATGGCCATCCATGATCGAAAAGAATGAAAGCAAAATGATGCCAAACGAGAAAAGTGAAATTTGTTATCCTCAAATAATGTGCTTTATTTATTTTGTACTACATTTTTTCTTTAGGACTTTAATATTTTGTCTCGAATCCTACCATAAAATTATGTAACTCATTATTATTAATTGTACTAAACATAACTAAATTATAAAGATGCATCCTTAGACCAAAATACTCGCAGAACGCGAGCCAAAACTCAAACTTGTTCTTTAAAATAAATTTTTGAAATTTATGACTTTTCGCCTTGAGAGATAAACACAGACAAAAAACTAAAGACATTGGGTCGAATTCTGTTCTCTTCTTTAACTAAAGAAGCTTCTTTAAAAATAACAAAATAAAGAGCCATATGCATTGATACATTAATACGAGAAAGATTCAAGCTGTTTCCATAGTTACTAGAGACGATCACAGCACTAGTGGTTGCTGAATTCGGGCCATTATCATTATCATCTTCGATCTTCAAATATAATATCTAAGAGGATCTAGGGTATCGTATGGTCTCCATAACTAACTACCAACCCTACAAGTAACCTTGCAATAACTTAATTATCAATACAAATGTCCAGACTGCTGACCTCTTAGACTAAATAGATAGTTAATAGACAAAAGGATAAGTATTTCTAAATAGAATTTTGACTTACAAAGATAATTGAGTAGAAATACTGGTACTGAAACGTGAAACTTTAATTTAGTAGAGTTTATAATAAAGTTATTGCTCTGTACTCGACTTGTCACAGTATTCCTGCACTATGGTTTCGGGAAGATGTTAAAGTAATTCCTAAATAGTACGTAAATTAGGGAATAAATGATTATTAATTGTAATGTAAGCATAGTAATTTTTCAGAAAGTGTTAACGCCTGTAAGTAACGAAAAAGAAAGAAAAAAGTTGTTAAGATAATTGTGAATTTGTAAGTGTTAGTAATGAGTTATTTTCCGATGTAACGAATGGATATAATTTTATAAGTCCGTCATATTTCACGGGGAAGGAAAAAAAGTAATTTAACGGCCCTTCACATCGAAGGCGGGCGTGACAGCGCGGGCGCGAAACTCTACAATCTCGGCCCATATTTCTCCTTCCGGTACATTAAGTGATGACCGTAATTTTGGCATTCATAAAATTTAATGATCCAATTTTATGTGGGTCTAGAGACACTTCAGGCGGTGGACTGGCCACCTTGATGTTTTAATTCAACGAATTTCTCGCACCGGACTTCACATTTGCACTAATGTTATGCCCGCTTATCGTACGTTACTTCCGACAACCGACAGAATAATATACACTTTTGACGGTTATTAACCCTTGAATTTTATTTTATGTTTGCACAGGGAAAGAGAATTCATTATTTGCTATTCTTCTTTCAATTTGGTGCAATTTCACCTTTTATTGCTCAGTTTGAATTAATTTACGCCTTCTGAAATTCAATTAATTTTCACCAACCCAAAACGTTATGAGAATGTCTCCACAATACCTTAAGTGGCCATCTCAAATCATAGAAACGTATACGAGCGCATCGCAAGAATAGACACATACAGAATTGACGTCATATGCAAGAGAGAGAGAGAGAGAGAGAGAGAGAGAGATCATGCATCCAAACAAACCTCCCCTCGTTGTCTTACGTCTCGCTCCCTGATTCTATCTATCATTATGTTATTTAGTGTTAACCTAATTCTTTGTGATTTGTTCGTTGTGTTCAATAAATATGAGTTTAAAACCACAGGATGTGTGTGAGGCAACTTTTTACCTCTCTCTGTGTTTGTGGATGTGTGTATGTGTATGTATGTGTGTGTGTGTGTGTGTGTGTATGTATGTATATCTGGATGTTGTAGTCACGATTCCTCAAAAACTATAAGACTTAAAAAATATTTAACTGCAGTTTCCTCAATCTGACATTCCTGGGAAGAGCTGAAAAGGTTTTGGTAACAACTGAACAACCGGAAGTAGTAGTTTCTTAGAAAAATTCTTCTAAATATAAATTTTTGGGAGGTTTTTTTATTAAATATTGAAGAACATAAAATTCTCCATCTAATACACTTAAAAATTTTATTATATCTTGTATAGATTAAGAGATAAAGACACTATAATTTATAGAGTGAACTAATCGCAGAGGCTACGGCACTAAGGAAACCAGTTGACAAATTCCAATGTTTATAACATAATTTATAAATGACACATGTCAGTGTCAAAAATCAACAGTTTTAGTGACATTCTGATAGCTTTTACTGGGAAGTATATTTAATTTTTCTTATTGTTTTATTAATTAAATATTTGAAATTATAGGTAAAATTGTGGTAAAATGCATATATCCATCAGAAATACCGCCAATCTGGTTAATGAATTGGAAGAATCTGTGACATTTAGAAACTTCCTCATAAAATGAAAAATAAATATAATTAGAATTATAATGTGTACAGAAGACATGTTAAATACAATAAAAAAACAATATTTGGGTAATGTTCTATAATATTTTGTTATAAAACGACGGTTCGAAAGCGAAGTGCAATACAATACTTATATAGCCTAATATGGAAATGGCGAGAGGTCTTGTGCTGGCCACAACAGTTTTTTTTTTTTTTGATAATATTGAAGATCACTCGATTATTCAATAAAAACGATGGCTGGAGTGTAGAATTCTATAGCTGATGACCAGGTCTTTGTTTGGACGTGGTAACCATAGCAACCTTTAATTCTATGCTTTCCCGCTAGATGCGCTCTTGCAAATTGCAATTGTGTGTCTATTGGTTAAGAATTTGGCACCATTTAATAAGTTAATAACTATGGTATTCTATTTGCAATCATATTCCCATTTCTCATTCCCCCTCTTTCCCCACAGGGTCACGGTCCTGTTACGTCCTGAAGGACAGGAGTCACGTAAACAGGTGTCGTCCACCACATAGACGCTGGACGCTGGTAATAGAATTGATGCTTGGTTAACCTAGCATACAGCAACAGGGTTGACGTGCTGCAATTCTCGGGAAGTGATTGAATTTTTTATTTTACACTCTACGAAGAAGGAATATGTCATCAGCAGCCAATAAGAAAGTTTATTACGGTTACGAAGAAGTTATTTTTATGATGTAAGTAATCCGATCCAAATAATCCAGGTGAATTTAGCGTCAACTAATCCAAATATACCAAGTTATCATTTAGAACAAATTTTGTAAAATGGTAAGTACTTTATCATTCTTTAAAATAAACTTGAATGAAATTTATGAACATTTTTTTGCTAAAACTGGAAATTCTTGTAGCTAAGAATACAGTACAGTCCGTGTAACCAAAGAAAGCTGGTAAGGGACAGCATTTCACGTACTATGTTCCACGAATCACCAATGTTTATAATGCGGGACACCAATCTTGACCTGAAGGGTAAGAGAATAGTATATTACATCCGAGGTGGGAGATGTTTCATTACAGCCGAGGGCTTATGTATACTAGCGAGAGGCGAAGCCTCGAGGTGAGATAATGCGCGAGGCTGTTATGAAACTCCCACCGAGGTTATGTATACTATTTTTATTCACAATCATCCTCATTTTAAATCAATAATTTTCAAAATAAATCAATGAATTAATTTAGTTTAATTTTATTTATATTTTATAGTCGGACAGGAAGAATGGACGTTTTTCAAAACGTCACAAAATTGAAACTTCTTTCTTAAGAAAAAAATTATTGACAGATTTGAGTTCGTAATGATATAATTTGACAAAATCAAGTGTGGAAAACAACATCTTGCATGTGGAGCCAAAGCATCAATGGACGTTATTCGCCCTCTCTTTTCCGATCGCCTCATTTCAGGTTTGGTGACATTCATTACCCTCCTCGGTCCCCTAATTTGTCCCGTAGCCTATGTTATTAAATACAAGGCCGGAAAACAACTCAAATTTTGTTTAAAAATCTGGCCAAAAACTCTAGTTCCAAAACCGCTGTTGAGGGCGCCACTTATTCTCGCTGTCATTCAAAAAATGTCATTTTTAGCTGTCAGAAATAAATTTCATACATAATTTACTCAATGATGGAGCCATGGAAAAATTTATAGTTCAATGTTATGAATGAATTGTATCAAAATCAAAATGTCTCGATATATATCATAAGATATATAATTAAATAATTTTTAAAAATACTCAAGAGTGAGGTTAAAATCACTCCTGTGAGGGGCAGGTGACGTCATTCTGGAATGGTCTATTGATATTATCAATTTAGCGGTTATAACCAACGTCAAAAAAGACAGCTATATGACAACGAGAATAAGTCGCGCCAAAACGGCGAGTTTGGAACTAGAGTTTCCGTTTGACAGATATTGTGATGTTTCCCGGCCTTGTATTTAATAACGTAGGCTACGTTTGTCCATATGCGATTTTCTCTTGTGAGGTCACATTAAGATACGTACATATGAACACAAACCCTGCATAATGGAGAAACTGAAAGAAGCTATGCGCGTAGAAGTCGCCCAAATTGACAGAGCGATGTTGAAAAGAATGTTTGCAAACTTCGTAAAACGCCTTTAGAAATGCGCTAATAAGACACAACATGGCAGATGTTTTCCACACTTGATTTTGTCAAATGCTACGTCATTACGAACTTAAATCTATCAATAAATTTTTTCTTACGCAAAAAGTATCAATTTTGCGATGTTTTAAAAAACGTTCGTCTTTTCTGTAGTAAAATATCTAATCGTACTACCGCTTTCTAGAAATTTTGACAGCATTTAACATTCCTCAGACCGTTTTTCTTTCGTATCATGAACTATAATAGTAACGATGAGAGTTGAAAAATCAATATTCGACTGTGTTAGGATGGAGGTAGATACAGAAAAGTAAGAATTCTTCGGACTTGCAGTCAATTAATAAAATTTATTCACGCCGACGTTTCGACTATACAATAGTCTTCTTCAGGGCTCTAAAATATGATATAAAAGCGAAATAGTAACATATGAACACAAAATAAATATAAATTACAAAAAATATAAAATACAGACTTACAGAATGGTCTAGTCGAAAAAAGGAAACCACATGTGGATAACAGAACATACAGCACGGACAATTAAAAAAATAAATAAAATTATCCACATTAGTCCTCAACTTTGATTATTCATAAATTTTTATACGTTACTATAGTTATTTGTAGTTCCATATGTATTGTACTCATCCAAGACAAGTTTTTCATTTTTTGACGATTTTCTCTCTGTGATATGTTGGTTTTAACTATTTATTTATTTTTTTAATTGTCCGTGCTTTATGTTCTGTTATCCACATGTGGTTTCCTTTTTTCGACTAGACCATTCTGTAAGTCTGTATTTTATATTTTTTGTAATTTATATTTATTTTGTGTTCATATGTTACTATTTCGCTTTTATATCATATTTTAGAGCCCTGAAGAAGACTATTGTATAGTCGAAACGTCGGCGTGAATAAATTTTATTAATTGACTGCAAGTCCGAAGAATTCTTACTTTCCTGTATCTACCTCTATAATAGTAACGTCCTACTGACACTCAAATGCAAATATGTATCTCAAATGAGGCATTTATGAGTATTTACTTACATGAACATGTCCACTTATTGTTAGGTCCTTTATTTAAATTTTAAGTTTCGTTGTTTAATTTTGAAACACTTTGTATGAAGCTCTGTATATTTAGTTATAAACTACTGCAATAACATGATTATATAACATTATTTTTTGATACCCCGTTAAAGAACTGAATGCTAGATAAAAAAAAACAAATAAGTTTTCTTTCGTTAAAATTTAGTTTTTGTTGTACTTTTCTTTTTGTGGGCAATGGCGCGCACCTGTCCATGACGTCAGCAATTACTGCAACACCTGCCCAGCAAAATCACTGCCCCTTCCCCCGAACCTTACCCCGACCAAGTGTCTTGTATTGTTATTCATCCCTGCAGTCACAGCCTTCTCTGCAAATTATCCACCTGCGAATGCAGAACAAACCAGTGGCTAAGGGATCGAAGAGCAACGGGGGTGATGCGCGTCATCTGATGACGTCTGCACCCCACGCGTTGCATCTGCCACGTGGAGTTATTTTCGCAAGTTCAAAGGCTTCTCTCAAAATAATTTTATCAATCTGCTCAAGAGAGGAATCCGGAAAGATGATGTTAAACCTAGAGGCTTATAAGGGAAGTTATAAATAGTTGATGTAGTTTATAAATAAATTCTTGTATATACTTTACGTATTATAAAAAGAACTTTTTTACGTCTGTTAAAAAAGTACACTTTTTCATTAAAATGGATTTATAAACAAAACATAATAAAAGTGTGAAAAAAGTGTACGCAAACGCGTGAAGTCATGAAACGTTACGGCACTTTTTTTCACACTTTTATAGCAGACGTAAAAAAAATTGTATGCAACTCAAATAAAAAGCGTCCTATTCGTAAAATAAGAGTTTTTACTCTTGTTCTATAAATAACTATTAGAAAAATTGGAAAAAATCCATATATAATTTATAAATATTCATATTTCTACATATAGTCAGAAAAAAATACAATACAACTAAAAATATCGTAATTATGACAAGGCAGCACATAACGGTCACTGCTTGCTTTTACATTGAATGTCGATGTGCTATTATTTATGCCACTCGGTTGAAATGGAGACATGTTTTGAATACGTATATTCCGTATAGTAAAATAATCTTACTGT